>SNVD02013809.1:0-85439 GCA_013180625.2 Boswellia sacra
TTCTAGGTGAGGAAAAATTATGTTCAAAACCATTTTCATCACAAAGATTTTCAAAAGCAACATTGTCTACTTCACCACCATGATCACTCCTAATGGACACAATAGAATACCCTTTTTGATTTTGGACTCTTTTTACAAATTTTGAGAAAGCTTGTATGGCCTCATTTTTAGTTTTCAAGAATAATACCCAAGTGAATCTTGAATAATCATCCATAATAACAAAAACATAATACTTTCCACCAAGGCTTTGAGTTCTTGATGGTCCAAATAAATCCAATGAAGTAATTGTAGAGGTTTATTTGTTGAAATAAATTTCTTATGTTTAAAAGAAATTCGCACTTGTTTTCCAAATTGATAAGCATCACAAATCTTATCCTTTTCAAATTTTATTTTTGGAAGACCATCAACTAAATCATTTTTAGAAATTTTTGAAATTGTGTCCATGCTAGCATGACCTAGCCTTCTATGCATAGCCGTGATAGGTTTCTATTTATATATTACTTTTATATCAATTCGTCCATGTTTCTTTGCTATATTCCTTGGTATTTTTATGTTTTTGTGTGGTTTTGATGTTTGTAGGAGTTTTGGAGCAACTTGCACAAAAATGGAGTAAAAACCCTTCATTTTCACCTCTGCTAGTCAGTGATCTTCTCGGATTTAATTGTATTGATATACAATGAACCCGGCGACATGTTATATACCGTTGGAAAGCTCTCGAAGTCTATTTTCTGGAGAAATTTACGGTTTATAAATCCATTCAGTGTACCAAAAGTTGTAATCAAAACAGTGTGAGATGTATAGAAATATAATTCCACAAGTCACTGTAGCATGTATAATACGGGCACTGTAGCAATTCACTGTAGCAGAGTATTTAAACACATTTTAGGGTTTTATTTTCATAACTTGAAGAGGGCAAAACGTGGGAGGAGCTGCATTTCTGGATTTCTCTCATCCCTTGGAGTTCTTGAAGGAGAAAGAAGATTTTGAAAGAGGAGGAACTACAATTCCAAGAAGATTCATCTACAAAGAAGATTTTCAAAGAATTTGCTAAGTTCTTTTTTTTCCTTTTCAATTCTGGAATTTCTCTGTATTGTATTTGTTATTCTGATTGAATCTGTGTAACTAAATTTGAATTGGTTGAGGGTGATTTCAAAGCCCTTGATATGGATTTTGTGAGTTGATTGTGTACGAAATTGTTATCCACTTCTCTAATTGAAGTTGCTTGTATTTTCCCATATCTAATGCTTATGATTGCTTGCTGATTGTAATTGGAATGGCCAACTGAATATAATCTGGTTGTTGTCTATTGCTAGAGTAGAAATCTTGATCCGTAATTGTCTTGAATTTCTAATCCTTAGTAGCAAAATTGGGATCAGAGATTGCAATTGGAGAATACAACCTAAGTTAAATAATCCGAGCTTGTGTGTTTATTGCTTAGATCAACCTATCTTTTTTCTCGTAATGCATCCATTGAATTAAATTTAGAGAGCTTGTTCTAGGTTGTTTAATGGATAGAGATTAAATAAAGAGCCTGTTTTATTTAACAACAAAGTCTGTCTCTTATACACATCTAGATGTGTATAAGAGACAGGTTGATAACTTCAATGCTATAATTGGATTACAATTCTATGTTAATTCACAAATTCATATCTTGTGGCAGAGTGCAGAAACCTTTTCAAATGCAACCACCACCAAATGTGATACCAAATCGGCCACAAGGTTTCAATCAACCTAGAGTGCAGAAACCTTTTCAAATGCAACCACCACCAATGCCACATCCAGCACCGCAACCAGCTTCACAAAACTCAGGTATGTCTCTCGAAGATATTGTTAATGCACTTGCCACTAACACAATGCAATTCCAGCAGGAAACTGGGGCAAGTATCCACAACCTGGCAAATCAAATGGGACAATTGGCCACTAGCATGAGCAAATTCGAGGGCCAAGGCTCAGAAGAATTATCTTGTCAAACCATGATCAATCCAAGAGAGAATTCTTGTGCGATAACTTTGCAAAATGAAGAGTAATTAGATGTCCTGCCAAAGAAATCACAAACTGATGAAGGAGATGACACCACTTCCACCATGAACAAAACACTGACTTCTCATGTAAATCCTATAACTCCCATTCCTTCATATGTTTCTCCTCCACTTTTTCCTAGTAGATTTGCAAAATCGAAGGAGGAACAAGAACAAGAATTCCTGGAAACTTCTCCACAAAATCAGTAAATATACCCTTCTGGATGCTATTTTTTTTTTGTTTTTTGAGCAAGTACCTCATTATACAAAGCGTCTCAAGGAGTTATGCTCCAATAAGAGAAATTTGAAAGGGAATGAGAAAGTAAGTGTGGGGGAAAATGCTTCAGCTGTATTACAAAGAAAAATTCCTCCGAAATGCAATGATCCAGGTACATTCATCATTCCATGCACCATTGGTAATACCAAGTTTGAAAGAGCTATATTAGATTTAGGAGCATCTATTAATGTCATGCCATATTCTATTTATGCTTCTTTAAATCTTGGACCTTTTGCGAAAACTGGTATTACCATTCAGTTTGCTGATCATTTTAATGCATATCGCAAAGGAGTTGTGGAAGATGTGCTTGTGCAGGTGAATCAATTGGTTTTTCCAGCAGACTTCTATGTCCTTAAAATAGAGGATGAGACATCTCCAAATCCAACACCGATTCTTTTAGGGAGGCCATTCTCGAAAACTGCTAGAATCAAGATTGATGTTCATTATGGCACTTTGACCATAGAGTTTGATGGCAAGGTGATATGTTTTAATATTTTTGAGAAAATGAGGTACTCTAATGACTTACATTCTGTTTTTGCAGTTGATGTTATTGATTATTTGCAACAACAATGTTTTGAGTTAACTCGCAAGAATGGAGTGGATGTTGCTATTAGTGAACACATAAGGATAGAAAGTTTAAAAGAACCAAGAAAGCTGATACAAATGTCTAAAGAAGTGGAGGAAGCTGTGACAAGCTTGGATGAGACTATAGCTATCACCACAAATAGGTATGATGTTTCGTACATTGAATTGCCTTTATCTAGTGAGAAACTTCTTCCTTCTGTGATGAAAGCCAATACCTTGGAGCTTAAGTCACTTCCAGATCATTTGAATTATGGATTCTTGGGTGAGAATGATACTTTGCGAGTTACAACGGAAATGGGCCTTGCACGAAAACAAGAAGATAAACTCGTCCGAATACTTACAGATCACAAAATAGCTATTAAGTGGACAATTGTTGAAATCCAAGGCGCAGGAACCGGTGGAGGGTCGTTATACGGGTGTGGTCGCGGCAGTTGGGGGGGAAGTCGTGTGTATTAGAAAGTAGTGGAGGGGTCGCAGCACATCACAAGCCCATTAGAAGAAAGCTTGGTGCTACTTACCACATATGAGAAATTGGATCCTCCCATGAGCTCGGACCAACGTCGGCTTGAGGACTTAACAAGCGCTTATTGGGAGGCAACCCAATGTTTTTGAAAAATAAACAAAAGAAAAGAAAAGAAAAATAAAATAAGGTAATAATGATCGATTTTTGTGTCTCGAGGAGATTCCTTTGTAGGCCATCAAATTGATCAGGTTTTATCTCTCTTTGCCATCTTTCTCATTTGTTTTTATATTTTTTACTTGTTTTTGACTTTTGTTTGCTATTGTGTTGTTATCTCTTTTATGTGTTTTTAGTTTCTTTTCTGCTCTTTTCTTTTCCTTTCTTTTGTTTAATTTGATTACTCTGTGCTTTGAGCTCATTCGTGCAGCAGCTTGTGGAAACATCCAAACGGAAGTTGAAGTCATTCGCCAAAGGTTTGAAACGTCCATATCTTGGAGAAAAACGAACCCGATCGCATTATCGGTAATATCTCTTCTTTTCTCCTCTTCAATGGATGCCGATATCTTTCTGTCGAACCTTCGTAAATATTTCCCTTCACTTCCTCAAAATGCTGTGTTTAAAATTTATAAAGTACGGATGACTAGATTGTCCGATAAAGATGGAGAGTTTACAACAGCAGCTCTTGATCTTGGTAGAACATTAGCTACGAGGGGTATTCATTTGATTTATGGAGGGGGTAGTCTTGGGTTAATGGGGTGTGTGTCGACAGCCGCATCCCTAGGAGGGAGCAAAGTTCTCGGCATTATCCCTAAACCATTAGCTATACGAGATATCGTAGGCAACACAATCGGGGAAGAGTTACAGGTCTCTAGCATGCATGAGCGTATTGCCCATATGGTCATTAAATCTGATGCATTTATAGCTTTGCCCGGTGGTTATGGTACATTAGAGGAGATATTTCAAATCACCTCTTGGGCACAGCTAAACATCCATCGGAAACCCCATTGGTTTGTTAAATGTCAATAATTTTTTTGATGGTTTGTTGTCTTTTCTTGATCAAGCAGTAGAAAAAAACTTCATCTCACAGTCAGCGAGGCAAATTCTGGTTACAGCTTCAACGGCAGGGGAGTTAATTGACAAACTACAAGAATTCGTCTATTCGCCTGATCCAACAACGGCTCAGATAGATTGGTTTGGAGAAGGCAATAAAAGGCGTAGACTGGATTTAACGCTCTATCTGTAATCTCTATCTATTGCTTTGCTTCGTTTTTGTTTACTTTCTTTTTAGTGTGTTTATTTGAGATTTTTCATGTCATTTCTTTTGAGCTTTTTCAGGTTATTTCTTCCGTCCCAGGTAATATTTTCTAATCTCGGTTTTTAGAGTGGTGGCTTAAAAAGTTCAAGTTCTCTTGAAACGCATTTTGGATTTCTTTAATCCATAATGGCTGAATAAGGAGGCTAACTTCTAAACTTTTTAGACCCATTTAACTTAATTGTTTTTGTTTGCTGACTTGTTAGACTTTGTTATTTTATAAGTTTAGTTTTATGTAATTGATAAGTGTCTATTTATATATCATTTTCATATCAATTCGTCCATGTTTCTTTGCTATATTCCTTGGTATTTTTATGTTTTTGTGTGGTTTTGATGTTTGTAGGAGTTTTGGAGCAACTTGCACAAAAATGGAGTAAAACCCTTCATTTTCACATCTGCTAGTCAACCCTCTTCTCGGATTTAATTGTATTGATATACAATGAACCCGATGACATATCATATACCGTTGAAAAGCTCTCGAAGTCTACTTTTGGAGAAATTTATGGTTTATGAATCCATTCAGTGTACCGAAAGTTGTAATCAAAACAGTGTGAGAAGTGTAGAAATGTAATTTCACACATCACTGTAGCATGTATAATACGGGACACTGTAGCACGTTACTGTAGCAGAGTATTTAAACACATTTTAGGGTTTTATTTCATAACTTGAAGAGGGGAGAACGTGGGAGAGGCTTCAGCTCTGGAATTCTTTCATCTCTTGGAGTTCTTGAAGGAGAAAGGAAGCTTGGAAAGAGGAAGAACTACAATCCAAAGAGAATTACATCAAATTTGCTAAGTTTTTCCTTCCCTTTCATTTTCTGGAATGTCTCCATGTTGTATTGTATTTACCACGTTCTTAAACATGTGTAACTGAATCTGAATTGTTTGAGGGTGATTTCAAAGCCCCTGATATGGTTTTTGTAAGTTGATTGTGCAAGAAGTTGTTATCCAATTCTCTAATTGAAGTTGCTTGTATTTTCCTATATCTAATGCTTATGATTGCCTGCTGGATTGTATTTCGAATGGCTAATTGAATATAATCTGGTTGTTGTCTATTGCTAGACTAGAAATCTTGATCCGTAATTGTCTTGAATTTCTAATCCTTAGTACAAAATTGTGATCAGAGATTGCAATTGGAGAATACAACCTAAGTTAAATAATCCGAGCTTGTGTGTTTATTGCTTAGATCAACCTATCTTTCTTATTGTCATGCATCCATTGAATTAAATTTAGAGAGCTTGTTCTAGGTTGTTTAATGGATAGAGATTAAATAAAGAGCCTGTTTTATTTAACAACAAAGTAAGGAAAGATAGGGATAACAGATCTTGTTGTTATCTACGGTTGATAATTTCAATGGTGTAATTGGATGACAATTCTGTGATTAATTCGCAAATCCATATCTTGTAGTAGAGAATAATCCCTTAACAGATTTCTTTCATTGTGTATCTCTCAATTGATTTAACTTTGCATTGTATTATTCTTCATTTGCTTTCGTATTGAGTTTAGTTAATCAATCAACAAAACCCCCCATTTATTCTGTTTTCGCTTTCGAATAACAAATTCAATTAGAATCAATCCTCGTGGGAACGATATCTTACTCCTGTCTCTTATACACATCTTACTTGTGCGACTAGTATACTTGCTAGTTTCGAACGCATCAAGTTTTTGGCGCCGTTGCCGGAGATTGATTTTCTAATCAATTTGTTATTCTATTTTTACTACTGATTCTTGATTGTTATTTCCTGATTGTTTGTGTTTAGGCTTTTATGTCCGAGGGAGAAGCGGATCAGCGACTTAGGAGAATTAAGGAGTTTCTCCAATCCTCGAATTTAAGGCTAAATCGGTCAATTTCAACTCCACCTCCAGAAATTGACCTTGCACGACACACTTCCCTCCCATCTTCTTGCAGTTCAATCAAATCTGAATCGGAAGCAATGGCGATGGAAAACGATCAGACTCTTAAGGAGTTAGCGGCTCCAATTATTGATCAACAACCGCTATGCATAAGCACCAATTTTGAGATAGTTTTGAACTTAAATCTGGACTGATTCATCTCTTGCCTACATTTCATGGTTTTGCAGGAGAGGATCCGAACAAACATCTCAAAGAATTTCATGTGGTATGCTCAAGTATGAAGCCAACTGGCATTTCTGAAGAGCAAATTAAATTAAGAGCTTTCCCATTCTCATTAGCAGATTCGGCAAAAGATTGGTTATACTACCTACCACCAGGTACCATTACCACTTGAAATGAGATGAGTAAACTCTTTTTGGAGAAATACTTTCCAGCCTCGAAAGTTACAAATATTAGAAAAGATATTAGTGGCATTCGACAACACAATGGAGAATCACTTCATGAATAGTGGGAGAGATTTAAAAGGTTATGTGCTAGCTGTCCAAGCCACCAAATTAGTGATGGACTCCTAATTCAATATTTCTATGAGGGTCTCTTACCAATGGAAAGGAGTATCTTGATGCTGCTAGTGGTGGAGCACTAGTTAATAAAACACCGAACGTGGCAAGACGTTTGATTAGTGACATGGCAGCGAACTCCCAACAATTCAGAAGTCAATTTGAGCCACAACTACCAAAAAGAGTAAATGAGGTAAGTACTTCAAGCATTGAACAACAACTTTGCGAACTTACCTCTCTTGTAAAAAAAATGGCTGTAGGACATATGCAGCATTCTTATGCATGTGGAGTATGTTCTGCCATGGACCATCCAACCGACATGTGTCCAACTTTGCAAGAAGGAGATACCGAACAAGCCAATGCCATGGGTGGATTTCCAGGACAACCAAGGCAAAGGTATGACCCTTTCTCCAATACTTACAATGCTGGATGGAGAGATCACCCTAATTTAAGATATGAGAATCGTCAACCAATCGCCCCAAATGCCATGCCAAATCGACCACCAGGTTTCAATCAACCAAGGGTGCAGCAACCATTTCAAGCACAACCACCACCAATACCACAACCAGCTCCACAAAATTCAGGTATGTCTCTCCAGGATATTGTTAAAGCACTTGCCACTACCACAATGCAATTTCAGTAGGAAACTAGGGCAAGTATCCAAAACCTGGAAAATCAAATGGGACAATTGGCCACTAACATGAGCAAAATTGAGAGTCAAAGCTCAGGAAAATTACCTTCTCAGCCGGTGATCAATCCAAGAGAGAATGCTAGTGCTGTAACTTTGAGAAGTGGGAAACAATTAGATATTCCACCAACGAAATCACAAATTGATGAAGGGGATGATACCACTTCTACCATGAACAAAACATCCACTTCTAAGGTAAATCCTAAAACTTCCATTCATTCATATGTTACTCCTCCACCTTTTCCTAGCAGATTTGCAAAATCAAAGAAGGAGGAACAAGACCAAGAAATCCTGGAAACTTTTCGCAAGATCGAGGTAAACATACCACTTCTGGATGCTATCAAGCAAGTGCCTCGTTATGCAAAATTTCTCAAAGAGTTATGCACCAACAAGAGGAAGTTGAAAGGAAATGAGAAGGTAAGTGTGGGGGAAAATGTTTCAGCTGTATTGCAAAGAAAAATTCCTCCAAAATGCAAGGATCCAGGTACGTTCACCATTCCATGCACCATTGGCAATACCAATTTTGAAAGAGCTATGTTAGATTTAGGAGCATCAAATAATGTCATGCCCTATTCTATTTATGCTTCCTTGAACCTTGGACCCCTTGCGGAAACTGGTATTGTAATTCAACTTGCTGATCGTTCTAATGCATATCCCAAGGGAGTTGTGGAAGATGTGCTTGTGCAGGTGAATCAATTGGTTTTTCCAGCATACTTCTATGTTCTGGAAATGGAGGATGAGACATCTCCCAATCCAACACCGATTCTTTTGGGGAGGCCATTCTTAAAAACTGCCCGAACGAAGATTGATGTTCATGATGGCACTCTCACCATGGAGTTTGATGGCGAGGTGATTCGTTTCAATATTTTTGAGGCAATGAGGTACCCTAGTGACTTGCATTCTTTTTTTTGCAGTTGATGTTATTGATTCTTTGGCACAACAACTTTTTGAGTTAACTCGCAAGGATGCATTGGAAGTAGCCATTAGTGAGCACATTGGGGCAGAAAATTCCAGAGAATCGAGGAAGTTGATACAAGTGTCTAAAGAAGTGGAGGAAGCTGTGGCAATCTTGGATGAGACTATAGCTATCACCACAAACAGGTATGATGTTTCGTACATTGAATTGCCTTTATCTAATGAGAAACTTCTACCTTCCGTAATGAAAGCACCTGCCTTGGAGCTTAAGCCTCTTCCAGATCATTTGAAGCATGTATTCCTAGGTGAGAAAGATACTTTGCCAGTCATAATAGCAAAAGGTCTTGCACCATTACAAGAAGAGAAACTCATCCGAGTGCTCCGAGATCACAAAACGGCCATTGGGTGGACAGTCGCTGACATCAAAGGTATTAGTCCAGCCGTATGCATGCACCGCATCTTGTTAGAAGAGGGATCCAAGCCCACTAGAGAAGCACAGCGGAGGTTGAATCCTCCCATGATGGAAGTTGTCCAGAAAGAAATCCTGAAATTGTTAGATGTGGGTGTGATTTATCCAATTTCGGACAGCAAGTGGGTAAGTCCAGTCCAAGTTGTTCCGAAGAAATCTGGTGTTACGGTGGTTAAGAATGACAATAATGAGCTAGTTCCCAATCGTATCCAAACCGGGTGGCGAGTTTGTATTGATTATCGAAAGCTCAATTCTGCAACTCGCAAGGATCACTTTCCTTTGCCATTCATTGATCAAATGCTGGAGAGATTAGCATGTCATTCTCATTATTGTTTTCTTGATGGCTATTCAGGATATAATCAGATTGTCATTGCCCCTGAAGATCAAGAGAAAACTACATTTACCTGCCCATTTGGTACATTTGCGTATCGACACATGCCGTTCGGTCTTTGCAATGCCCCTGCCACTTTCCAAAGGTGTATGGTAAGTATTTTCTCTGATTATTTTGAGAACATTATTGAGGTATTTATGGATGACTTTAGTGTTTTTGGTGATTCTTTGATAAATGCCTTGACAACCTTACCCTTATACTTCAAAGATGTATAGAAACTAACCTTGTTCTGAATTGGGAGAAATGTCATTTTATGGTAGATCAGGGTATAGTTTTGGGACATGTTATTTCTGCTAAGGGTATAGAGGTGGATAAATCCAAGATAGATCTTATATGTTCCTTACCACCTCCCACAAGTGTGCGGGATATTCGTTCGTTTCTTGGTCATGCAGGTTTTTATCGTAGATTCATCAAAGATTTCTCGAAGATAGCATTGCCCCTATGCAGATTATTACAGAATGATGTGGCCTTTGAATTTGATGAGAAATGCAAAGAGGCATTTGAGAAACTGAAGGAACTCTTGACTTCGGCTCCAGTAATCCCATCTCCGAATTGGGATCATCCATTCGAGATCATGTGCGATGCAAGTGACTACGCTGTGGGTGCCGTTTTGGGTCAACGAATTGGCAAAATTCCACATGCCATTTACTATGCATCTCGGACTTTAAATGATGCTCAACTTAATTATTCTACCACTGAGAAAGAGCTGCTAGCGGTTATTTTTGCTTTAGAAAAGTTTCGATCTTATTTGATTGGTACTAAAGTAACCGTTTATTCTGATCATGCAGCTTTGAGGTACTTGCTCACAAAGAAAGATGCTAAACCAAGGCTTATTAGGTGGATACTCCTTTTTCAGGAGTTTGACTTGGAAATCAAAGACAAGAAGGGAAATGAAAACTTAGTTGCAGACCATCTCAGTCGCATTGTCCATGACGAGGATGTACTGCCATTACAAGAAAGTTTTCCGGATGAACAATTGTTGTCTTTAAATGTAGTAGCCCCTTGGTATGCAAATATTGTCAACTACTTAGTTACCAAGAAGCTACCACATGACTTGACTCGAGCTCAAAGAGACAAGATCAAGAACATTGCCAAGTATTACATATGGGATGATCCGTACTTATGGAAGCATCGTTCTGACCAAGTGATAAGAAGGTGTATTTCTGAATCTGAATTTAATTCAATTTTAACCTTCTGTCATTCTTATGCATGTGGAGGTCATTTCGGACAAAAAAGAACAGCCCTTAAAGTTCTTGATTGTGGATTCTACTGGCCATCATTGTTCAAAGATGCATATCTGTTCTGCAAAGCTTGTGACCGTTTTCAAAGGACATATTTTGGTGAAAAATTAACATCTCGGGTTTTTTTTGTTTTTGTTTTTGTTTTGGGGAGGGTTTTTTTGCGAGATTTGGAACACCAAGATGCCATGATTAGCGATAGAGGACAACACTTCTGCAACCATCATTTGAAGCCTTGCTCAAGAAATACAACATCACTCACAAATTGTCTACTGCATATCATCCACAAACTAGTGGTCAAGTTGAAGTTTCAAATCGAGAAGTCAAGTCCATTCTCGAGAAGACAGTGAATCCTAACAGAAAAGATTGGAGCCTACGACTTAATGATGCACTTTGGGCATACCGGACTGCTTACAAGACACCTATTGGTATGTCTCCGTACAGGTTAGTCTATGGTAAGCCATGCCACCTTCCAGTGGAGCTCGAACATAAAGCATGGTGGGCAGTAAAGCTTTGTAAAATGGAGATGGATGCTGCTGGAGAACAAAGGAAGCTTCAACTGCAAGAATTGGAAGAACTTAGAAATGATGCCTATGAGAATTCCATAATTTACAAGGAGAGAACTAAGGCATTTCATGATAAAATGATCTCCAGGAAGAATTTTGAAGTGGGACGGAAAGTTCTTTTATTTCATTCTCGCCTCAAGTTATTTCCAGGTAAATTACGATCTCGATGGGTTGGACCTTTTGTTATTACTAATGTTTTTCCCATGGTGCAGTGGAAATCAAGAGCTTAAAAACGGATAAAGTATTCAAGGTGAATGGGCACAGGTTGAAGCCTTACTATGAGAATTCAGTGATGCAGGACATCGATGAGGTACCTCTCACGAGCCAACTTATCTTGATGGGTGAGGACAGATAACGTCAGGCTGAGGACGTTAAACCAAGCGCTTATTGGGAGGCAACCCAATGTTTTTGAAATATAAATAAAAGAGACAAAGAAAAGAAGGTAGTATTGATCATTTTTTGTGTTTCGAGGAGATTCCTCTCATGGGCTATTATAATTGATCAGGTTTTATCTCTCTTTGCCATTTGTCTTATTTGCTTTGTTGTTTGTTTTTTTACTTTCATTTGCTCTTGTGTTTTTATTTCTTTTATGTGTCTCTATTTTCTTTTCTTTTCGTTTCTTTTCTTGTGTTTTATTTGATTATTCCGTGCTTCGAGTTCAATTGTGCAACAGCTTGAGGAAACATTCAAACGGGAATTGAAGCCATTGTTCGAAGGTTTTGAAACGTGCATATCTGGGAGAAGAACAAACTCAATCGCATTATCGGTAATATCTCTCCTTTTCTTCTCTTCAATGGATGCTGATATCTTTCTATCGAACCTTCGTAAATATTCCCTTCACTTCCTCAAAATGCTGTGTTTAAAATTTATAAAGTACGGATGACTAGACTTTGGGCATTGATGCTCCTAAATGTGCTTGCTGATATCCGATGGCTTATCGAAGCCAAGGTGAGATTGTCCGGTGAGCCGGACATTAATCTCGCAAAATACATGCCTGGTCTAGGAAAGAGCTACTACGCCAAGAGGCGAAGAGCGAAAAGGTTACAAGTATGTTATAAATGTGCTAGATGGAATTGTAACCAGACTTGTCGTTCGTTAGGTTTTGCGTCCAGGAATAGAGAAGATAAACTTTCATTTATTAAGAATGGTTTGAGTAATGAGTCGCTGGATAATGTTTTGTTAACTCTCGAGTCACATTCTTGTGGACTTGTTCAGCGTGAATTGCTTAATCTATGGACACAATTTCGTGATGAATTGCAGTGTTATAGTCTAGGGAATCTAACTAAAAATGACCCTGTTTGCCAGTTTATAAGAAAACTGGATGGGAAGCAAATCCCCGACTCATAGAAGGCGTTTCAGCCGTTACTGGACGTAAAACCAGAGGAAGATGTGAGCCACAATCACAACTACTTGTATATTTGAATGTGTGTTGTTGTTGTAGAATTTTTTTTGTTTCGTTTGATCTGATTATCAATGTTGTTTTTGTGTTGTTGTTGTTTGTTGATTTTGTTTGTTTTAATTTTAAGTTTTCTTTTTGACAAACCATATGACTACCCTATGGCATAAGTACATGTGGGAGACAAGTGTGGAGGTTTTGTCAACCTCCACCGAAAGTATATCTCTACTTTTCATGCTTCACGTGGGACACAAGTGTGGGGGTTTTGTCAACCCCCGCCGAAAGTGTATCTCTATTTTCCATGCTTCACATAGGAGACAAGTGTGTAGGTTTTGTCAAACCTCGCCGAAAGCATATCTCATTTTTTCAAATCTTGGGGCGATAAATCTGCATCGAGCAACCCCCACCGAAAGTATGTCCCATGTGTCAAAATTTGAGAGTTTTATGGGTGTATATATACATTCTGCATATTTTCATATGTCATTCCATAACCTGTCTTGCAATTGAAAAGCATAATATATAACGTGTCTTACACAAGATTAGAGCACTTGTAGAAATGGAGAAAACACCAATTCGGCGATTCCGCAATATATGCGTATTTTGCGGATCGCAATTTGGTAAAGATGGAGAGTTTACCACAGCAGCTCTTGATCTTGGTAGGACATTAGCTGCGAGGGGTATTAATTTGATTTATGGATGGGGTAGTCTTGGTTTAATGGGGTGTGTGTCAACAGCTGCATCCCTAGGAGGGAGCAAAGTTCTCGGCATTATCCCTAAACCATTAGCTGTACGAGATATCGTAGGCAACACAATCGGGAAGAGTTACAGGTCTCTAGTATGCATGAGCGTATTGCACATATGGTTGTTAAGTCCGATGCATTTATATCTTTGCCGGGTGGTTATGGTACATTAGAGGAGATATTTCAAATCACCTCTTGGGCACAGCTAAACATCCATCGGAAACCCATTGGTTTGTTAAATGTTAATATTTTTTTTGATGGTTTGTTGTCCTTTCTTGATCAAGCTGTAGAAAAAAATTTCATCTCACCGTCAGCAAGGCAAATGCTGGTTACAGCTTCAACTGCAGGAGAGGTAATTGACAAACTACAAGAATTCGTCTATTCACCTGATCCAACAATGGCTCAGATAAATTGGTTTGGAGAAGGCAACAAAAGGCGTCAACTGGATTTAACCCTCCATCTGTAATCTCTATTTGCTTGTTTGCTTCGTTTTTGTTTGCTTTCTTTTTAGTGTATTTATTTGAGATTTTTCATGTCGTTCCTTTTGAGCTTTTTCAGGTTATTTCTTTCGTCCCAGGTAATATTTTCTAATCTCGGTTTTTTACTGCTGTAGTGGTGGACTTAAAAGTTCAGTTCTTTGACAGCCTATCTGAGCGCTTCAATCCATGAATAGTTTACAAGGTAAAGGACTGGGCATACACACGTGATGCGTGTATAATAGCTTTTGGTGTATACAGAGCAACACAATTGGCATAACCTCACCTGGGGTCATTTCTATTTTAGATCATTGTCTGGTTGATCATACACCCTCTTGTGTGTATGTTTAGTGCTGACATTCTACATGTTCATGTGCGGAGTGAGAGTTGTTAATATCGTCGATTGCTAATGGGGAGTCTGTTGGATAACAGTTGGAGTTAAAAAAAACAATTGTGGAAAAACCTGAGAATGTCAGAATATGGGGTTTTCTTAACTCTTGAAACGCATTCTCTCTCAATAAATCTGTAGTTTGTTTATTTCATGTTGTTTGAAGTGGCTTGTTTCTTGTTTTGTTCTTTCATAATAAAGGTATATAGGCTGGAAACCTTAAGTCTGCGGGCTACTGGTCCTAAGGATTGTTGAAATATACAATCTTGACTCAGGTGTAACAATGCCACGTACCTCTTTTCTTGCATTTTGTGTGTCGCTGATAAGATAATGATTGAATTAAGAATAACTCTTGGAAAATGATAAATGATGCATGGTTCTGTGTGCTTGAAATGTCTATTGGTTTTCGCTTTGCTTTTGATTCCTTGCGCAACATTGAGCACTGAGCTATTATCACTGAGTTATTTGTTCACTTAGATAAAGTTTATGTAATTTAAATGTTTCTTCAGATTTCAATGAATTCTAGAACTTGTTTGATGGTCACTCGAGGCGAAATCCTAGACTGTGCAACTTGGGGAAATGATTTAGGCCATCTTTGGACCGTTTGAGCCTTAATAGCCAACCTTGACTGAAATTGATCCCTAGTTACCCTTTGAGCCTTTGTAAGCCTTTTTCTTTGTTAACTCACTAAAAGATTTCCTAACCTCAAATGAATTTATTCCAAACAGTTTATCCCTTACCTATGAGCATGTAGATCGTTCACAATTAAATTTTGAGCTATGTTATGGTTTTGGGAAGTTAGAGGAGGTTGGGATGTGTCATGAGCAATACAAGTGAGTTCTATTGTGTTTAAAAAAAAAGAAAAACAGAAAAAAAAAACCAATCTGTACTAATCATCCACGTACTTACACATTGAGGACAATGTGTTGTTTAAGTGTGGGGGAGGGGAAGTGTAATAAAAAAGAAGAAAAAAAGAAAAAAAAGAAAAAAAGAACAAAAGAAGAAGAATAAGAGATCTATACCCTTAAGTATTCTTAAAAAGAATGAAACAACAAAGTGTGGGGGTGTAGTTTTCTTTTGCTTTCTACAAAAAAAAAAAAAAGAGATTGAGTGTTCTAAATAAGTTTTGGGGGAGTAACCTGGTGATTTGAAATAAAGTTGTGTTATAGGGTTAAGCTCTACATAGTCTTGAATGATTTATGTGTTTGTGGGTGATTTGAGCCAAATTATTATCCTTTATCATACCTTCACACAAGCCAAACGTTACAAGCTTAATAAAGTCCTACTTGATCCTTGGTGTTGTGCATGTCTACATTAGTGGAGAGTGACTTGACAAGCAGGCCTATGGAGTTCATTTATACACACATCTTCACTATTAAATATGATTCATTTTTATGCATAAACTCATCCGGGTTACAAGTGATTAGGTGAGAATGGCTCTACACACACACACTGGATGAATTGAAGTAGAGCGAAACTAATCTTTGTAATGAGATTGTTGATCAAGTGCATTGTTTTGAAGTTTTCCTTGGGTTATAATTAAGTACAATCTTTGAGGCCTATTTGCAAGATAAAGCATTTGTGTGTTTAATTTTTTTTGTTGATTCTGTTTCGGTTTAGTTTTATTTCATATTGTCGTAGTTGCTCGAGGACTAGCAAAGTCTAAGTGTGGGGGAATTTGATAAGTGTCTATTTATATATCATTTTCATATCAATTCGTCCATGTTTCTTTGCTATATTCCTTGGTATTTTTATGTTTTTGTGTGGTTTTTGATGTTTATAGGAGTTTTGGAGGAACTTACACAAATTTGGAGTAAAACCCTTCATTTTTACCTCTTCTAGTCAGTGATCTTCTCGGATTTAATTGTATTGATATACAATGAACCCGATGACATGTTATATACCGTTGGAAAGCTCTCGAAGTCTTTTTTCTGGAGAAATTTACGGTTTATAAATCCATTCAGTGTACCAAAAGTTGTAATCAAAACAGTGTGAGATGTATAGAAATATAATTCCACAAGCACTGTAGCATATATAATACGGGGCACTGTAGCAATTCACTGTAGCAGAGTATTTAAACACATTTTAGGGTTTTATTTTCATAACTTGAAGAGGGGAAAACGTTGGAGGAGGCTGCATTTCTGGATTTCTCTCATCCCTTGGAGTTCTTGAAGGAGAAAGAAGATTTTGAAAGAGGAGGAACTACAATTCCAAGAAGATTCATTTACAAAGAAGATTTTCAAAGAATTTGCTAAGTTCTTTCTTTCCTTTTCAATTCTGGAATTTCTCTGTATTGTATTTGTTATTCTGATTGAATATGTGTAACTAAATCTGAATTGGTTGAGGGTGATTTCAAAGCCCTTGATATGGTTTTGTGAGTTGATTGTGTAAGAAATTGTTATCCAATTCTCTACTTGAAGTTGCTTGTATTTTTCCATATCTAATGCTTATGATTGCTTACTGATTGTATTTGGAATGGCCAACTGAATATAATCTGTTGTTGTCTATTGCTAGATTATAAATCTTGATCCGTAATTGTCATGAATTTCCAATCATTAGTAGCAAAATTGTGATCAGAGATTGCAATTGGAAAATACAACCTATGTTAAATAATCCGAACTTGTGTGATTATTGCTTAGATCAACCTATCTTTCTCATCGTAATGCTTCTATTGAATTAAACTTAGAGAGCTTGTTCTAGGTTGTTTAATGGATAGAGATTAAATAAAGAGCTTGTTTTATTTAACACCAAATTAAGGAAAGATTGGGATAACAGAGCTTGTTGTTATCTACGGTTGATAACTTCAATGCTGTAATTGGATTACAATTCAATGTTAATTCACAAATTCATATCGTGTGGCAGAGAAAGAACCCTTAACCAAGTGTCTCTCATTGAATTTTCAATTCATTTAATATTGTGTTGTGTTATTCTTTATTTGCCTTCGTATTCAATTTAATTAATCATTCAACAAAACCCCCCATATTTAGTTTATTGTTGCTGAAAAATAACAAATTTAATTAGAATCAATCCTCGTGGGAACGATATCTCACTCATCACTTTATTACTTGTGCGACTAGTATACTTGCTAGTTTCGAACGCATCAAGTATGCACGAAGGTTCATCGCGTATCTACTCGGTTTGATGCTTTTTGTGAATGCATCGAACACCACCTTCTCGACTCTACTTTCATCCCTCCAAGATCTTGATTAAGTGAGGACTTTTGACTGGGGCCATGCTGCTCTCGACCAGTTGTATTTCGATTTACACCGTGCTTGTTGAGATGTTACTGCGATTACCGATTTTGTTTCACTTCTTGAGGTAATTCCCTTTCTCTTCTACACCTTTATGTTTTGTTATATAAATTCTATCTCTGATTTTGTCTTGTTTATAATAGATTTGGACCTATGATATAGGCATCATACCTTCCAACTTCCTACTTGTTAGGACTTTTCTTTCCTACGGATGAAGAGGTGGGCTACACACCGTGTAAAGCTCAAGAGATCTCATGAGTTGGACTTCTTCCATGATTACATCCACACGATGACCTAGGACAAGGTGAAAACATTACAGTTAGTATTTCATTTACATCATCATCTCACCATATTTCTAATTCTTTGTAGATTCATTTTGAGTAGTGGGGGCCTGAGGAGGGCTGGTCAACTGTTATGAGGGTCGCCTTCCCATTTATCTACTATCACATTCTTCTACTATACATGGACAACATGATGTGGTATTTGGGTGATTGCATCTGGGATTGGTTTGAAGGCCCATAGCGTCATCCGATTCCTCCTTCTCCACCAATTCCTATGATAGACATAGTTGAGTTGGCTATAGAGCCTAATTTGTC
This sequence comes from Boswellia sacra, assembly GCA_013180625.2. NCBI lineage: Eukaryota > Viridiplantae > Streptophyta > Magnoliopsida > Sapindales > Burseraceae > Boswellia > Boswellia sacra. The sequence continues at coordinate 18,177 of SNVD02013809.1, forward strand.
AGATTACACGGTTGGAATTCACTTGAGCGAGGTTGAGTTCCTAGTGATGACAATTTCTTATGCTAAGTGAGCTCGAGCCACATTATTGTATACTAGACTAGGTTAATCTGTTGATGAGACTCCTCGCCCTCCTGTTAGTTCCAGTTGTCTTGGTAGCTCTTTTGCCCATCGTGAGAAGAGATCAAGAGTTTCTTCTTCTGGTACTGGTATATCTGCCTCTTTTTCTAATACTATTGAATAGCCACGTCTGCCTCTAGCCCCTATAATTGCTCCAACCATTCTAGCTGGTCATGTGATTGGTGACCTTCAAGCTTAACCCAACCATTCTAGCTGGTCATGGGATGCCAGTGGACAGATTAGCAGTTATGTGATCACTGAGGTGTTGACCCAGGTATGGCAACCCAAGAGGGGGGGTGAATTGGGTTTTTATTTATAAAAACGGATTTAGAAAACTTTTCTTGAAAGATCAAAATTATTTAAATCTTTCTTTAAGAACAAAGGTGAAGAAGATGAAAATATAATGCAATCAAGAGAATGCCAATAAAGAACAATCACAAGTGCAAGTAAATATAAAGAGGATAGGGATAGAGAGAGTGCAAACTCAATTTATGTGGTTCGGCAAACCTTGCCTACGTCCACGGGCTCCTAGCTCCACGAGCTAAGCTTTCCACTAAGTTGTAGAATTCTTTACAACTTGCTTGATGAACAACCTCACCAAGACTTTATCTTCTAACTCTTGATAACACCACACCAAGAGTTCTTCTTGATGAACAACCTCACCCAGGCAACTTCCTTCAACCCTTGATAACACCACACCAAGAGTTCTTCTTGATGAACAACCTCACCTAGGCAACTTTCCTCAACTCTTGATAACACCACACCAAGAGTTCTTCTTGATGAACAACCTCACCAAGGCAACTTTTTTCAACTCTTGATAACACCACACCAAGAGTTCTTCTTGATGAACAACCTCACCAAGGAAAGAGTTCTCTCAAGGATAACTTTTATCCTTTACAAGAAGATCCCACTCTCACCACAATACAAGAACAAAGAAAATTTTTACAACAAAAGTACAACTCTCTTCAAAGAGTAGATAAAGAATATAAAAGCTCTCTAGACTTGATATTTCTCTTGTTTTTTGCTTGATAGATGCTTCTCTTACTCTTCTTGTTCTTTTTGAATGCATGGAGAGGGGCTCCTTTTATAGGCAAATGGGATGAACTTAATCAAGTGAAGACACCAACTCCAAATTTTCTGCCCATCATAAAAACTGTAATTTTGTCTGCCATTTTTGTTAATGTTCCGTTTGAAATTTGAAAATATGCAAAACATAAAAGATTTGTACATTTGAATAAGCTTTCCAACGCATTAAGAATCAAGTCATTTGGATATCTGTAGCTCAAGATATGGCCAAAACACCATTCGGTGCTCATGTGACTTGATTTTTTTTTCTTGTGTCAGTCCACCAAATTGAATGATAATTCTGTCAGCCTTCCGTTTGAAATTTGAATTTCTTCAAAACATAAAAATCTGAATATTTGAATAAGATTTCCAAAACATTAAGAATAAAAGCATTTGGATATCTCTATCTTAAGATATGGCCAAAACACCATTCGGTGCTCATGTGAGTTGATTTTTCTTCTCTGTGTCAGTCCACCGAATTGCATGTCAATTATGTCAGCCTTCCATTTGAAATTTGAATTTCTTCAAAACATATGAAATGTTCTTCATTAAGTCATATTTCCAATGCCATAATAATCAAGTCATTTTGATTTTTATAGCTCAAGATATGTCCAACGGAGTATTCGGTGCTCATGTCAGCTGCTTCCATTTGTCTTTCAACTTGCATGATGATTTGGACAACTTTGCACTTTAAATTTGAATTTCATTAAAACATATGAAATGTTATAAATTGAGTAAGCTTTCCAAAGTCTCAAGAATCATGTAATTTGGGTATTTGTAGAGAAATATATGACCAATTGATTAAACATTACTCATGTGTCACATTCCTTGAATCAAACCTTGTTCTTAAACTTTGGTGCCTTTAACATGTAGTCTTCTCCTTAACTTCAACACTTCATTTTAATAAGCCTCTTCTTGATTTTATAATTATTTCAATAATCTTACTCTTGCACATAAATAATTATGTTAATAAATCTCAATGAATCAATGTGTATTGTTATCATCAAAATTACATGTAGCCTTAGGGCTAACAATCTCCCCCTTTTTGATGATGACAAACCATTGATTGCTTTAAAATAATATCTAAATCAAGAATGAAAATAAAATCAACAATAAGCAAAAAGAATGGCACTTGTTATGAATATAAGCAATCCAACTATTTCTCCCCCTTTTATTATCATCAAAAAGATGTAATCAAATTAACTACTCCCCCTAAATATATTCTCCCCCTTAACATATGCTACCATTCAGAGATTATCATATAAAAAAAAATGTTAAGACATATCCAACATGCCTAATTCTCTTCTAATTATGCAAAAATATCTTGACTAAGGGGTTTAGTCATATTTAGGTCTAGGGACTAATTCCCAAACTTGATTTCTCTCAAATTGGTTCAATTCTTCTTGCATAGCCAAAATCCAACTTTCGTCATTTTCGACTTCTTTAAAGATTTTGGTTCAAATTGAGAGACAAAAGCAAATGAATTAAAAAGTTCTTAAAAGAAGATCTAGTTTTTCATACCTTGTGAATGGTTCACCAATAATAAGTGATCTTTAGGTTGAGCTTTTGCATACCTCCATTTTCCTTTGGTATTCTTGGAAATCATTTAACTTCCCCAAGCTTTTTCTTGTTTGAGAAGTTGTTATATTCATCTTGGCTCGTTTCAATCCAAGCCTTGATTCCTTGTATTTGCCTTTCCTACCTCAACAAATATCATCACTAAATTCTTTGAAAGTAAATAACCTTAGTTTAATTAACTTCAACATGCATATGATTCTTCAATAGTAAGAGTCTTTTTGTTAAAAACTCTATATGCTTTACTATGGTTAGAGTAGCCAACAAAAATTCCAACATCGGCTTTTGCATCAAATTTTCAAAGGTTATCCTTGGTGTTTAAAATAAAACATTTACATCCAAAAACTTTAAAAAATCCAATGTTGGGTTTTCTTCCTTTCCAAATTTCATAAGGACTTTTCTTTATTAAAGCTCTAATATGGACCTCTATTGATTATAAAGCATCGTATTAACCAACTTCGGCCCAAAAATATTTTGACAAATTATTTTCAAGTAACATGGTCCTAGTCGTTTCTTGGATAGTCCTATTTTTCCTCTCAACAACACCATTTTGTTGTGGAGTTCTAGGCGTGAAAAAATTATGTTCAAAATCATTTTTAGAAATTTTTGAAATTGTGTCCATGCTAGCATTACCTAATCTTCTATGCCATAACGAAGCATCATGATTAAGAAGGAAACAATTTTCAATATGATCATTAACATCAATATCAATTGTTTAAATATTACCACATCTATTACCAACAAATAATGTCTTATTGTTACTAACATCCTTAATCACACATCTATTATACTCAAAAGTAACAAAATATCCCTTATAACACAATTGAGTAATGCTAATCAAATCATGTTTTAAACCATGAACAAGCAAAACATCTTTAATAATAGGTAAAGAAGGGTTACCAATATCACCATGTCCGATTACCCTTCATTTGGCATTATCACCGAAGATCACATATCCTCCTTTCTTCATGATTAATCTTGAGAACTTTGAGGCATCTCCGGTCATATGCCTTGAGCATCCACTATCTAAGTACCACTTGTGTTTTCCACTCCTTTGTCTCTACAATCAACATTCAAGGAGTAACTTTTTGGTACCCAAATGTTCTTGGGTCCTTGGGGGTTAGTTATGATACTTTTTGGAACCCATATTTGTTTCAAATTAGGATTTCTCTTAATATAGCAAGAATGCACTTTGTGTCCTTTTCTTCTACAATCATTACATGAATGATTAGGATTATTCCTAGAAGATGCATAAACAAAATAATTTTTAAAATACTTTTGATTTTTATGAGTTTTATACACTATCCCTCTTTTATCAAAAACACACATTTGGTTTTGTAACATAGAATTCAAATTTTTTGTGCTTTTTGTAAAACTATCAACAATATTTCTTAAGTCATTATTTTCCTTTTTCAAAATAACATTTTCTTTCTCTAATTTATCAAAATCCTTTTGTTTTAAAATCTCATTTTCAGTTTTTAAAAAATGTATTTGACTTTCCAAACTTTCAAAATCTTTTTGCTTTAAAATTTCATTTTCATTTTCTAAAGCTTCATTTATTTCTACCAACTCTTCTAATTGAGATAACATGATTTTTGACTTCTTTTTGAAAGCATTGATTTTCGAATTTTGTTTATCAACTTGCACATGTAAATTTTGGAATGCTTCAAGTAATTCATCATATGAAAGCTTAGGATCATAGTTTAGAATACTTACCTCATCTTCACTTAAAGCCATGAAGCACATGTTTGCCACTTCACAATTTTCTTCTTCATTCTCCTTTAATATGATTTCATGAGTTATAAGAGAACCTATAAGTTCTTCTAATGGTAGTTTGGTGAGGTCCTTTGCTTCTTGAATTGCCGTCACCTTTGGCTCCCAAGATTTTGGTAGACACCTAAGAATCTTTCTCACCATTTCAACATTAGAATAAGATTTACCAAGAAATTTCAAACCATTGACAATATCCATAAATCTAGTAAACATTTCAGAAATTGATTCGTCCGATTTCATCTTAAAAAGCTCATAACTATGAACTAGCATACTAATTTTAGATTCTTTAACTTGACTAGTGTTGACCCAGGAATGGCAACCCAAGAGGGGGGGTGAATTGGGTTTTTATTTATCAAAACGGATTTAGAAAACTTTTCTTGAAAGATCAAAATTAGTTCACTCTTTCTTTGAAAATAAAGGTGAAGAAGATGAAATTAGAATTTATCAAAGATGCAATCAAAAGAATAATAATGATGAACAATCACAAGTGCAAGTAAATGTAAAGAGGAAAGGGATAGAGAGAGTGCAAACTCAATTTACGTGGTTCGGCAAACCTTGCCTACGTCCACGGGCTCCTAGCTCCACGAGCTAAGCTTTCCACTAAGTTGTAGAAATCTTTACAACTTGCTTGATGAACAACCACTACAAGAAAAAAGCAAATATTTAACTGTTTTTAGCCGTCAAATATGATAATATTTGACGGTTTTTGCGTGTCATATATGTCACCGTCAAATATGATAATAGTTGACCGTTGGTCAAACAGTCAAATATTCACTATAGCATTATTTGACTCTTACAAAACAGTCAAGTTTGTATACCTTTGGATTCAAATTTTAGGCCTTATTTGACGGTTTATTGAAGAAATATTTGACATTAACCGTCAAATATGACAAAGTAACGGTCAAAATTTTTAAATTTTTGTTAATAATATTTGACAGTAACCGTCAAATATTATGAACCTAACGGTCAAATTTTTTAAAATTTGACTGCTTATAACCGTCAAGTATTGTGCTTTAATTTTTTTCATATTTGATTGCTTTTGACCGTCAAGTATATGAGCATAGACAAATATCTTTAATACTTGACCCTTTCGATACTGTCAAGTATGACAAATATTTTTGCTCATATTTGACTCTTTACGAAACATATTTGATTGCTTTTGACCGTCAAGTATGTGAGCTATTGGACAGTCAAATATTATTACTTTAATACTTGACCGTTTCAACACTGTCAAGTATGACAAAGATGAAAACCTAATTTTTCCATATTTGATTCCTTTTGACCGTCAAGTATGTCAGTATTATTATTTGACTCTTTTTTGACCGACAAATATTTTGGCTCATATCTGACTCTTCTCATATTTGACTGTTTATTATAATTGTCAGTTTGGATACTGTAATGTATGACAAAACTCATATTTGACTTATTGTGTCAAATATTACCCCAATTTTTAGCCCATATTTGACTGTTAATAGGTAACCATCAAATATGACATATTCAGCCCATATTTGACTGTTTGTTATTGTCAACTTTTTAGAAATGGCCAAATCATTGAATCTGAACCGTCAAGTATGTATATATATATTTTATAAATATTTTTCAAAAAAAATTATAGTCTTTCTACATAATACAAATAGAATTGGTTGATACATTTTAGTTAATAACTACGTACCATGGCTATTATTTGCTTCCTAGCAAGTCTTCAAGGGTGCAGCTCATTATAATATAAAGCATTTCATGGCTTAATATAATTAATAAAGAGATCAAAGTCCTTAATCTTAAAGAATTAACCCCAAAAACCACTTTAAAATAAATGGATGATGTTAAAGTGTAAGAATAAATCAACTAATTACGCTGCAAAAGTTGACTGCTTGCTTTTCTGAATACCATGTTTAATTAAGCAATCAGCAAAGGTGGCTTGTATACAAATTTAAAAAGGGATACAAACAACAAATTGAAATTCACATCGCCAATAGGTTATGAACTATCTAATGTATGAATTATAATCACATATCCTAACTTGTTGATAATTTATTAGGAGTGAAGCTAAGTAAACAAATGGAAATAAGCAAGTGATTAAGGCATATGAATCCAAAAGCTAATTTTGGTAGAGTTAACAACATTATTGGAGCTCTAAAATGTGCCCTCACATGAAGTATACCAAAGAAAATTATAGCAAGACATATGAATCAAACACAATTATACCAACAAACATAGGCAGAACTATTAAGAGTCCAGGCTTTGGAAAAAATGTTTGAAGAACATTTCAATTTTCCTGGCACTCTTCACCCACTCTTGACCATTTAAAAGCTTCTACAATATTAGACTATACCCTTCTATTTCTAGAGGAAACCTATATAAAAATGGATCTATTGGAAAAATATCTCATTTAATGCAAATATAAAAAAAAATATCACAAACTTCAAAATGCAGTATATCATTTATTTTTCTATTTTGCATAACATATAAATTGTCCCAAAATGGAGTTAATCGATAATGCAGTCTGAAATTGTAAAAGGCTTCACTACCTCTAGAAACGTTTAATACAAAGTTCACCTGAGGCAGCATCAACAAATTGTCCATTAATTAAAAGCTGAGTGTACTATACTTTGACTGCTGGAGCAATTGGTTCTTCAATAGCAGTAGCTATGCTATAACTAAATGCTCCCTTGCTCACCCTAGAATTCTTCCCTGAAAAAAAAATTGTTAGCCATTAAATGTAATTAAAAAACAAAAAAAATGCACCAAGTATTAATTAGTGTGGACCAAAAATAACAAGAGTCATAAATACTTCAGAAACACTTATGTATTTGAGATAATTATGAATAAGACTTTAAAAACAAACTAACAATTAGTAACATGCCTTCGCTCTTTATCTTTCTATTTCTTTCGTCCTTATCTCAAAGTCTCTCTCATTCCGCTCCCGATCTCTTCTATCTTTGTCTTCTCTCCTTTCTCTACAGTATGTGCCATAACAAGGTTTATACACAACACATGATTCATTTGACCAATCCGATGTGCCCTCTGCAGAGCTTGTTTATCCACCTGAGGATTCCAATCTTGCTCATAGAATATTACCTGCAATAAGGACTAAAATTAGTAACATGTCATTTAAAATAAAGAAGAAAAAAAAACTAAGATGTTTCTTAAACTTCCACACATCAGAAGAGTTAATTAGTAGCGTCTCATAAGGCTCACAGTATCAGCAGCCACAAGATTCAAGCCAACTCCCCCAGCTCTTGTAGAGATGATAAAAACAAAAGCAACATTTCCATCAGCTTTAGAATTCAATCTGCCAGTAGCCGATGGTGTACTGAAATTTCTTATAGCAGCAAAAGGCTTCTCAGCCCGAATTGATCCATGAAGACACTCATAAGAATATTTTCTTAACTCCAAAAAATCCTATATTGCATGTGAGAACCAGTAACTAAAACTGTCAAAAGCAAAACATTAAGCAATCAAGCTGAAGCCACAATTCAACAGTTCTAGTTTGGTAAACAACAAATCTGTAAAATGTCAAGTGTATGAGTCATCTGAGTAAACAAGAGGATACGATGTCCAGAATCATACAATTTTTTAAGCAGTAGGTCCAAGATTACCAGTTTGCCACTAGCCTGATCAAGAAGTCACAAAGAATAACACTTTGATTGGAAAGAAATTCATATGAGATGAAAAAGGAAGGAAGATACAATAATTTACTTAGAGGGAAGCAGCAAAGGTTTTACCTATTTCAGGCATGAAGACCAAATTAGGTAATTGACCAGTTTACTATACTTCTTTCTCTATTTTTTTATACCTCTGAAAGTTTTAGAGTTTTGACAGTAAACTAGTGAAAACAAATAAACATTACACAGAGAAATTTCAAAGGCTGCAGAGCACACCTACACATTTTTTCTAACATTTGAATCTTCAGAAGTCCTAGAAGCTAAAAGTTGCTGCAATTTCCTTTCTCATCTCTTCAGGAGGTTAGTTATCTCTTGTGTAAAGCCTCAATCACACGTTTATCTTCTTTACTATCTCCAAAGGAAGGCATTAAAGCCTTTGCATGAGCCCTGGCTAGCTCAGCCATTTTCACCTGTGCACGTTGCATAGTTGTAGCTATTTCTTCAAATACATCTACCCAAGTAGGTGGTAGACCCACTGTAAGTGCACCTTACTGCAGCGAGAAAACTATTTTTTTTCATATAGTTTCAGAGTGGAACGAAAAAGAAAAGTGAACAAGGTTGCCTAGAGTTAAAAACAGGGAATATTCTCATAATTGGATGATCAAATAAATTTTATTTTAATCTAAATTTCACTTAGTTTACAAATATCATTTAAATTTATTGAAATTTCTGTTAATGCTTAATAGTACGAGTATATAAAAAACTAAGTGAAAGAAAATGCTAGTATGTTCATCATTGACACCCTATCTTCAATATGATTCTCAATGCTAGATCTAGGTTCAAACATAGTTCTTAATATTTAGCAACTCTATTCTGATGCTATACTTCCATAACTCTTCTATAGAAAAGAACGTAAGCAGCTGAAGTCTTTATCTTGTCCTGGCTGATAGGAAAAATGTGGCTATCATCAAAGTCGTACCATTGATCACCCCCGTGCTGCATAAGGAAAATAATTACAAAAAATCCATCAAAGTGAGTAGCACAATTCTGCACATGATAATTAGCAAATCATGAAAGGGAAAACCCCTCATAATACATATCAAGTAAATCAATTATATGTGTGTGTGTGTGTTTTTGTGTATCTGCGTGATGTGTGATGCGTGCTTGTGCATTTCAATGGTGTGTATGCATGTGCATGCATACTTGTATGTATTGCACATGAATGAAGTCACAGCCAGAGGCTTTACTAGTGCCACTGCTAGCTATTACGGAAGTACATATCTAATTCTTCAAATGTCGTCCCGACTCACAGGAAGCTCTTGTAATATGGAAGGAGTACTAAAATCTCTAACTGATGAGGGTAAGAGATAATTAAGTATAACTAGAAGTGAAAATGCTGAACAAATCTTTCATAATGACTATCATATCAAGTAAAAGATTACAGAGTTCTAGTCCTTTAAAGGTGAGCTGATCATTAAGGAACAATTTGTACCAACGGCTTCAACATTTAATCTATAGTGAAAAATTCCAAAGGGCCACTAAAGTCATGGAGTCATGCAAGTTACCTAGCATCAAATTATGAAAAACTATTGTCTATTCATCAAGATTTAACTTTAGCGGGCACTATCTTATATGACTGATTACAATGCGACAGTGGAAAATTGAAACCTATCTATCAGCCCAAAACTTCATCACATGATCCATGGACTCATCAATGCATAACACCACTTGTATCAGAACCAGTAAGACATTTAACATTTTCTCAACTAATTTAACATTGACAAATATGGACAATATATCTAAAAAGTAATAAAGTTATCAGCAAGTTTGACATTTAAAAGAATAGAGAATATGTGCCCTAAATGAGAGAAGTATAGCAAAAAATACACCACTTACATGAACAAAGGCAGTGTAATGACCACCTCCTATGGTTCCATAGTGATTACTAACAGCATAATGCACGTAACGATTAGAAAACTTGCCATTATTGTGTGCAATATATGCTGACAAATCAAGATCATCAACAGGGAAGTCAACAAATGTCTCTAGCTTGTTTTTCAAGAACCGGCTGTACGAGAACCTCTTTAAATGAATAACCAGAATCTTTGGTAGTCTCCAAAGATCCAATTTTTTACTAGCTTGGCGGTGTTCCTTACAGCCAGGACAATACCTAAAAATGACATAAGAGTCAAGACATTAAGATCATAAAAGAGGCCAAACTTCTGAAAAGGAAAGATAGAGAAGCTGGATGGCATACAAAACTATAAGGTACACCATAAAGCAGAAAATCACAAGTCATACTACAAAAATTATCAATTCATTTGCATGGTTGTCCCACACACTTTAAATAAGCAAATACAATTAACAGTGAGGGCTGATAATAATAGTTTAAGCATACAGTAAGCATTAACCAGTAGCAATGTATCTTATTTAAGGATGTTGAAATAGATTCATGTGCAAAACTTGAAATTCAAATTAAATATATGAATTTAACACTTCCAACAAATGCTGACAGCAATTAATCAATAGTCTTGTTCTATCAAATGCAAATGGAAGTTGCAAAATACGAGCCAAAGCAGTTAAATCTTAGGAAACCAGAAAATTAGTCCACTTAATAATTAAAAGCTAGGAAACTACAAGAATCCGGAAAAAAGCTAGAAGAAAAGAATTGTAGAGAAAGATAAACAATTAAAATGTAGCCCTTAATGGTGTAGAAACATAAATTTCATTCATATAGAAAAGGAAGCTCTTCACAAAGACAACTAAGATTTTATTTACTCGATCTTTCAATTCTCATATGTGAGATCATCAGCACCGAAATCAGTAAACAAATAAATAAGCAACATATTCAGATATTTGAAGAGATAATAGCTTAATGCCTAGTTCTGTATTAAAGTGCTTATTTGAAGAGATAATAGCGCAGAATTATCACTAATGATCAAACTGTCTTATCTCCTGCATGTTTCATGTGAAACTTAGTAGCTAATGACAATGTCAAAATGATTTAACTTGAGGCAGTTTACAGCTCTCCAGTATTTGTTTTGAACTTGCTTGTTATTATGTTTGTTGAATGCAAGAATAAACAGAACTGAGAGAAACAATAAAATACTCACATCATTATCATCATCAAGATTATGTAACTTCAAGTCTGATGGACTAAATCGATGCATCAAGTCTCTTGACACATCAATATCATCTTTGAAACCGCTAGTTGCAAAATTACATTCAAGATGAATTTCCTTTGTGTATCCAACAGCATATTCATTCGGAATGGCTAGTTTGGGACTCATAAATTTGTACGAACATGCGCTTTCTTCAACATTAATATGATTGCCAGAACTGTTGGCACATTTGGAATCTGCTGCTGGGATATCCTATCAGTCTCAGAGCAGCAATCCTTTGCTACATCTTGTGCTTCCAGATTACTGGTTTTTGAATCTTTCAATTTATCAATTGCAAGGTGCAAACTCCTACAAAGAAGCAGCTTTCTTTAAGCAGTAATAACCACCTTTGCCATAGATAAAGTCCATGAATTCAAAAGCAAGACAATTTATATGTCACAGATGTCTAGTTAAATTATCAAAATATATAATCTTATTTTCGCTCTCATTTTCAAATTCCACTTTCTTCATCTCAAACATATACAGTGCAGCAAGCCTAAATAGAAACAGGGATTCCATAAGCCACATTTACCTGGCCTCTTCAACATTGTCAAATCTTATCATGTGACTATAATGCATATTCTCTAGTGCAGAAATCTGAACAGCTGAAAGACTAGCTTCAACAGCAATCCTGCAGTAAAAAATTGAAGAATCAGTATTAACATAAATTGATAAAAATATAAGCTAACAAGGAGGCAGTTGCATGCAAACCCAAGAAAGAATGAGATCTTGCTTCAAATAATTCCTAATGGCTCAATGAAGCCATTGTATCACCTGTTGGCAAAACACCAGTAGAATTAGCATAGGCAGGCCAATTTCCACACAATTTCCTAGCTGTTATAGAGCATGCAATGTAAAATAATAATCTTCATTAGCAATAAACTTTTAGAGCCACCAGATCTAAGAAGGCTACAGTGAGGGAATTACCACGGAACATGGCTGATGCAGTCAAATACCGACCATGGCAAGGATCAGCAGCACACATCATGTCTTTGGCATCCCACATCTGTTGTGTTAGCTCTGGGACAGTGAGAGCCCTGTACTGCTGGGATCCACGAGATGTGAGTGGTGCAAACCCAACCATGAAGAATGCAGCCGAGGAAAAGGAATGAGATTGGCTGCAAGCTTGCGAAGATCTGAGTTGAGTTGACCAGGGAAGCGAAGACAGCAGGTCACCCCACTCATGGTTGTAGAAATAAGGTGATTCAAGTCTCCAACTGAAATTAAATGGGATCAATTGTTAGCAATAAGGAAACTCACAAACCAAATAATAAAATTAGTATCTCAATAGAACCATTTTATCATCCTCAAATCAACTAAAACAGCAAATACAAATTAAACATTGAAACATGTAAACCAAACAAAATTTAGGATTCAAAATTGCAAAATCCCTCTAATTCAAAATAATAATTAGTTAATCAACTAAAAATAGAAGCATCAGACCAAATAAAAATTGAACAGAGGATATTCCTTGTCACACAAGTATTGAAACATGTAACCAACCAAAATTTAGTCATCAAAACTGCAAAATCCCTCCAATTCTAAGTAATGATTAATTAATCAACTAAAAATATTGAAACATGTAAAACAACCAAAATTTAGGATTCAAAACTGTAAAATCCCTCCAATTCTAGATAATAATTGGTAAATCAACTAAAAATAAAAGTACGAGTCCAAATAAAAATTGACCAAAAAATATTAGCCACAACAACAATTGATGTGAATCAAATAGCATTTTATGGTAACACTAGTGAAGCTTTCAAATGACATCTTCTGACCCAACATAAGCACATTGCAAAATGGATACAGAGAGATCTATTTACTCCTTCACATAAAGTTACAGAAACCACGTAAAACATTATAAGATATCAGCTGTAACTCCAAGAAAATGCATAATTTTCTAAACCATTCCAAGTGAGTAAAAAGAAAATAAAAGCGAGGATCACTCAAAACCAAAACCAGATTAAAAAACCAATATGCTACTTGGTCATGCAAAGTCCATGTTATCAGACTTTTAAACATTAAATTAAAACCCTGCATCAGTTGCAAAAATATCATAGTTTCCCACAATTAATAGTTATCAAAAGTCACAAGAAACTACTATTTCAAATGTTCCATAGATACTTACAGCTAGGAGTGGTGAGTTTTAGGGTTCTGAAGCAGATATCGTAGAGAGCCTCATTGTCCAAAACCATACATTCATCTGCTTTCTCAACCAGCTGGTGAACAGAGAGTGTTGCATTGTAAGGCTCAACAACAGTGTCAGACACCTTTGGAGATGGAAATACAGAGAATGTAAGCATCATTCTATCTGGATACTCCTCTCTGATCTTGGAAATCAGCAGCGTTCCCATTCCAGACCCGCTACCACCTCCCAAAGAGTGACATACTTGGAACCCTGAAACAGTAGAGAAATTGTCAAAAACACTTGGTAATCACAAACAAATATAAATAAACTAAACTACAAAATCAGCTCGCTGACTAATTAACATTCTCAACTCAATCTAAATCACTACAACAACTCAACTTACTGAAATCCTCGATTTAATCATGTTAATTTTGACATATTTAATTCTAGATTTCTTTGTTTTAGTTCAATCTCAAAAGCACAAAACAAACATCCACTAAACCCAATCCAAGTGGAGCCTCAGTTGCGTAGATCTAAGACTACTTCTCCAAACGCCACTGAATAGGCTCAAATCCAGACCACACAACTTCAAGCAACATTTCAGGCGAAATAATTACAAAACTAACTGGACAAAAAAAATTAAGAAATGGTACAACGAAAAAATTACGCTATCAACAACAAACAAACAGGAAAGAAATCGCAGAAAATAAAAGCAAAGAAAACATTTCCAGATCTAATTCTCATAAACAAAGAAATAAACAAATAAAGTACAAAGAGTAGTTTACCTTGCAAGCAGTCACAGTTCTCAGGCTCTTTCCGCACAACATCGAGAACAGAGTCGATCAACTCGGCACCTTCCAAACACGACAATCAAAGTCACACAGAAAAAGGAAAAAAATGTATTAGTTAAAGGCACAAACCCCGCCATCAGAATCGTGTCGGATCTGAACCAACTCGTTTCTCCGGTGAAAGACGGCGACCATACCACCATTTGCTTCCATGTTGTGGAATCGTGAAAATACGTTGTTGTTTAGAGTGATCAATACGTCATCTTTGCTTGCCGTCTCACCGCCAGTACCTCGTCCGACAAATGAAAGTTCGGGCCTCCATCACCACTCCCTCCTATGTTCTACGACATACCGGATTCTCTCCATCACTCGAATTAAAATTCAAAAAATAAAAAGTAACAAAATAGCTGATTTTATTGAGTTGTATTTGTGTATTGAGAACGATGAATGCAGAGTGATGAGTGATGGGAGGGAAAATCGTCAACCAATGAAAACTAAGAAGAGTGAAAGAGGAAAAGAAAGCGGCTAGGGAAAAATTAGAAGAGGGAAGCTAAAAAAGATGGAGGGAAATGATGAATATATATAAAGTGGCATTTACGTAAATAAAACAAATGTTAAGAGTGTCAAATAAATAAAAAACGCGGGTTGACTTTTTAAAACATTATCATTTTTGACTCTTTTTTTAAAAACCCTCGAATATGTTAAAATTAATGTGTCAAATATTAGAAAATTTCTTGTAGTGAACCTCACCAAGACTTTTTCTTCCAACTCTTGATAACACCACACCAAGAGTTCTTCTTGATGAACAACCTCACCAAGGAAACTTTCTTCAACTCTTGATAACACCACACCAAGAGTTCTTCTTGATGAACAACCTCACCAAGGCAACTTTCTTCAACTCTTGATAACACACAATAAGAGTTCTCTCAAGGATTACTATTATCCTTTACAAGAATATCTCACTCTCACCACAATACAAGAACAAGGTTAATTTTTACAACAAAAGTACAACTCTCTTCAAAGAGTAGATAAAGACTATAAAAGCTTTATAAACTTGATATTTCTCTTATTTGTGGCTTAATGGATTCTTCTCTTCACTTCTTGCTGAATGCATGGGAGAAGGGCTTCTTTTATAGGCAAATGAGATGAACTTGATCAAGTGAAGACACCAATTCCAAAGTTTCTGCCTACCATAAAAACCGTAATCTTGTCTGCCATTTTTGTCAATGTTTTGTTTGAAATTTGAAAATCTGCAAAACATAAAAGATCTGCACATTTGAATAAGCTTTCCAACGTATCAAGAACCAAGTCATTCGGATATCTGTAGCTCAAGATATGGCCAAAACACCATTCGGTACTCAAGTGACTTGATTTTTCTTCCATGTGTCAGTCCACTGACTTGAATGATAATTCTGTCAGCCTTCCGTTTGAAATTTGAATTTCTTCAAAACATAAAAGATCTGCATATTTGAATAATATTTCTAAAACATTAAGAATCAAAGCATTTGGATATCAATAGAATAGCAATAAAGAACAATCACAAGTGCAAGTAAATGTAAAGAGCATAGGGATAGAGAGAGTGCAAACTCAATTACGTGGTTCGGCAAACCTTGCCTACGTCCACGGGCTCCTAGCTCCACGAGCTAAGCTTTCCACTAAGTTGTAGAAATCTTTACAACTTGCTTGATGAAAAACCTCACCAAGACTTTTTCCTTCAACTCTTGATAACACCACACCAAGAGTTCTTCTTGATGAACAACCTCACCAAGGAAAGAGTTCTCTCAAGGAAATCTTTTATCCTTTACAAGAAGATCTCACTCTCACACAATATAAGAACAAAGAAAAGTTTTTACAACAAAAGTACAACTCTCTTCAAAGAGTAGATAAAGAAGATAAAAGCTCTATAAACTTGATATTTCTCTTGGCTTTTTTTGCTTGATAAAATGCTTCTCTTGCACTTGTTGAATGCATGGGAGAATGGCTCCTTTTATAAGCAAATGAGATGAACTTAATCAAGTGAAGACACCATCTCCAAATTTTCTGCCCACCATAAAAACCATAATCTTGTCTGTCATTTTTGTCAATGTTCCGTTTGAAATTTAAAAATCTATAAAACATAAAAGATCTGCACATTTGAATAAGCTTTCCAACGCATCAAGAACCAAGTCATTTGGATATCTGTAGCTCAAGATATGGCTAAAACACCATTCGGTGCTCAAGTGACTTGATTTTTCCTCCATGTGTCTGTCCACTGATTTGAATGATAATTATGTCAGCCTTCCATTTGAAATTTGAATTTCTTCAAAACATAAAAGATCTTCATATTTGAATAAGCTTTCCAAAACATTAAGAATCAAAGCAATTGGATATCTCTATCTTAAGATATGGCAAAAATACCATTCGGTGCTTATGTGAGTTGATTTTTCTTCTCTGTGTCAGTCCACCGAATTGTATGTCAATTATGTCGGCCTTCCATTTGAAATTTGAATTTCTTCAAAAAATATGAAATGTGCCCCATTAAGTCATCTTTCTAATTCCATAAGAATCAAGTCATTTTGATTTTTCTAGCTCAAGATATGTCCAAAAGAGTATTCGGTGCTCATGTCAGCTGCTTCCATTTGTCTTTCAACTTGCATGATGATTTGGACAATCTTACACTTGAAATTTGAATTTCTTTAAAACATATGAAATGTTATAAATTGAGTAAGCTTTCTAAAGGCTTAAAAATCACATTATTTGGATATTTGTAGAGAAATATATGACCAATTGATTGAACATTGCTCATGTGTCACATTCCTTGAATCAAACCTTATTCTTAAACTTTGGTGCCTTTAACATGTAGTCTTCTCCTTAGCTTCAACACTTCATTTTAATAAACCTTTTCTTGATTTTACAATTATTTCAATGATATTACTCTTGCACATAAATAAACCTGTCTCTTATACACATCTAGATGTGTATAAGAGACAGGTATTGTTATCATCAAAATTATCATGTAGCCTTAGGGCTAACAATCTCCCCCTTTTTGATGATGACAAACCATTGATTGCTTTAAAATAATATCTAAAATCAAGAATGAAAATGAAATCAAGAATAAACAAAAAGAGAGCAATTGTTATAAATACAAGCAATCCAACCATTTCTCCCCCTTTTGTTATCATCAAAAAGATGTAATCAAATTAATTACTCCCCCTAAATATATTCTCCCCCTTAACATATGTTACCATTCAAAGATTATCAAATAAAAGAAAAATTAAGATATATCCAACATGCCTAATTCTCTTCTAATTATGCAAAATCTATCTTGACTAAGGGGTTTAGTAAATATATCAGCTAATTGTTTTTCGGTGGGAACAAATTCTAAAGAAATATTACCTTTTTGCACATGATCTCTAATAAAATGATGTCTAATCTCTATATGCTTAGTCCTAGAGTGTGGTATGGGATTTTTTGAAATGTTGATGGCACTTGTATTGTCACATTTGATGGGAATATGATCAAATACCACACCATAATCTTTTAAAATCTGTTTCATCCAAAGAGATTGTGCACAACAACTTCCTACTGCAATATACTCGGCTTCCGCAGTTGATAAGTCAACAGAATTTTGTTTTCTACTAAACCATGAGACTAATGCATGTCCTAGAAAATGGCAAGAGCCACTAGCGCTCTTTCTATCAAGAAGACTTCTAGCAAAGTCCGCATCGGAATAACTAATTAGATCAAAATTATCACACTTAGGATACCAAAGACCTAGATTTATGGTACCAAGAAGATATCTAAATATCCTCTTTACAGCCTTAAAGTGAGATTCCTTTGGACAAGATTGAAATCTAGCACACATACACACACTAAACATAATATCAGGTCTACTAGCAGTTAAATACAAAAGAGAGCCAATCATACCTCGATATTTTGTACCTCAACATCTTTTCCTTTCTCATCTTTGTCAAGCTTGGTTAATGTACCCATAGGTGTGTTATATGTCCTTGAATTATCCATGCCAAACTTCTTGAGAAGATCTCTTGTGTATTTAGCTTGATTTATGAAGATACCATCCATTGATTGCTTGATTTGAAGTCCAAGGAAGAAATTTAATTCTCCCATTAAGCTCATTTCAAATTCTTGTTGCATACACTTGGAAAATTCTTCACACATAGAAATATTAGTAGCACCAAATATAATATCATCAACATAAATTTGAACAATTAATAAATCATCATTTTTTGTTTTAACAAAAAGAGTAGTATCAACTTTTTTCATTTCGAAACCATTATCAATGAGAAATTTGCTCAATCTATCATACCATGCTCTTGTTGCTTGTTTCAAGCCATAAAGTGCCTTTTTGAGTTTGAAAACATGGTTTGGAAAATCATGATTTTGAAAACCAAGAGGTTGCTCTACATATACTTCCTCCATAATGTAACCATTAAAAAATGCACTTTTGACATCCATTTGATATAATGTAAAATTTTTATAACATGCAAATGCCCACAACATTCTAATGGATTCTAATCTAGCAACCGGTGCAAAAGTTTCCTCATAATCAATACCTTCTTCTTGATTGTATCCTTGAGCAACAAGTCTAGCTTTGTTTCTAATAATGATGCCATTTTCATCTACTTTATTTCTAAAAATCCATTTAGTGCCTATAATAGAATGATTTTTAGGTCTAGGGACTAATTCCCAAACTTGATTTCTCTCAAATTGATTCAATTCTTCTTGCATAGCCAAAATCCAACTTTAGTCATTTTCGGCTTCTTTAAAAGATTTTGGTTCAAATTGAGAGACAAAAGCAAAATTATTACAAAAGTTTTTAAAAGAAGATCTAGTTTTCATACCTTGTGATGGTTCACCAATAATGAGATCTTTAGGGTGAGCTTTTGCATACCTCCATTCCTTTGGTAATTCTTTGGAAGAATCATTTACTTCCTCAAGCTTTTCTTGTTGAAGTTGTAATTCATCTTGGCTCTTTTCATCAAACCTTGATTCTTTGATTTGCCTTTTTACCTCAACAATATCATCATCTAAATTCAATATCACCATGTCCGATTACCCTTCCTTTGACATTATCACCGAAGGTCACATATCCTCCTTTCTTCATGATTAATCTTGAGAACTTGGAGGCATCTCCGGTCATATGCCTTGAGCATCCAATATCTAAGTACCACTTGTTTTTGCCACTTTGACTCTACAATCAACATTCAAGGAGTAACTTTTTGGTACCCAAAAGTTCTTGGGTCCTTGGGGGTTAGTTATGATACTTTTTTGAACCCATATTTGTTTTAAATTAGGATTTCTTTTAATGGAGCAAGAATGCACATTGTGTCCTTTTCTTCCACAATAAGTACATGAATGATTAGGATTATTCCTAAAAAATGCATGAGCAAAATAATTTTTAAAATACTTTTGATTTTTATGAGTTTTATATCCTAAGCCTCTTTTATCAAAAACACACCTTTGGTTTTGTAACATAGAATTCAAATTTTTTGTGCTTTTTGTAAAACTATCAACAATATTTTTTAAGTCATTATTTTCCTTTTTCAAAATAGCATTTTGTTTCTCCAATTTATCAAAATCCTTTTGTTTTAAAATGTCATGTTTAGTTTTTAATAAATGTATTTGACTTTCCAAACTTTCAAAATCTTTTTGCTTTAAAATTTCATTTTCATTTTCTAAAGCTTAATTTATTTCTACCAACTCTTCTAATTGAGATAACATGATTTTTGACTTCTTTTTGAAAGCATTGATTTTTGAATTTTGCTTATCAAACTTGCACATGTAAATTTTGGAATGCTTCAAGTAATTCATCATATGAAAGTTTAGGATCATAGTTTAGAACACTTACCTCATCTTCACTTAAAGCCATGAAGCACATGTTTGCCACTTCGCAATCTTCTTCTTCGGTAGAGCTAGCTTCACTATCATCCCAATTTGTGGCTGTCATTGCTTTGGATTTCTTGTTTTGACTTTTGAAGTAAGGACAATCCATCTTTACATGTCCCGGTTTCTTGCACTCATAGCAAATGACTTGATCATTTTTCTTATCTTGCTTTGAGCTTTGCCCTTTGTACCCCCTTCTAGAATTCTTCTTGAATCCTTGGTTTATTCTAATCATCCTTTTTAGCTTTCTTGTAATGAATACAAGATTTTTATCATCTCCTTCATCGTCAGACTCATCATCTTCTTTTGTTTAAGATTTGAAAGCGATATTTTTCTTTTTCTTGAAATCTTCTTCATTCTCCTTCAAGGTGATTTCATGAGTCATGAGAGAACCCATAGGTTCTTCTAATGGTAGTTTGGTGAGGTCCTTTGCTTCTTGAATTGCCGTCACCTTTGGCTCCCAAGATTTTGGTAGACACCTAGAATCTTTCTCACCATTTCAACATTAGAATAAGATTTACCAAGAGATTTCAAACTATTAATAATATCCGTAAATCTAGTAAACATTTCAGAAATTGATTCATTCGATTTCATCTTAAAAAACTCATAACTATGAACTAGCATACTAATTTTAGATTCTTTAACTTGACTAGTTCCTTCATGAGTTACTTCAAGTGTGTGCCATATTTCTTGTGCCGTAGAACAAGTAGATATTCTATTAAACTCATTTCTATCTAGAGCACAATATAACACATTCATAGCTTTAGCATTCAAACTCAATTTCTTTTTATCATCTTCACTAAACTCTTTAGGTTCTTTAAGCATGCATTCCCCATTTTCAATTTTGGTAGGAACAAAAGGTCCTTCCAAAACAATAGACCACAAATCATAATCAAAAGATTTCAAGAAAATACTCATTCTAGTTTTCCAATAAGAGTAATCACTTCCATTAAAAAATGGAGGTCTAGAGATAGAAAGCCCCTCAACATATGAAGTTGAATTAAAATTTGCCATAGCTCAAAATCGGTTAAGATTTAAAAAAAATGAGCAACCTTGCTCTGATACCACTTGTTGACCCAGGTATGACAACCCAAGAGGGGGGGTGAATTGGGTTTTATTTATCAAAACGAATTTATAAAACTTTTCTTGAAAGATAAAAATTATTTCACTTTTTCTTTTGAGAATAGAAGTGAAGAAGATGAAAATAGAAATTATCTAAGATGCAATCAAGAGAATAGCAATAATAAATAATCTCAAGTGCAAGTAAATGTAAAGAGTATAGGGATAGAGAGAGTGCAAACTCAATTTACGTGGTTCGGCAAACCTTGCCTACGTCCACGGGCTCCTAGCTCCTCCACAAGCTAGGCTTTCCACTAAGTTGTAGAATACTTTACAACTTGCTTGATGAACAACTTCACCAAGACTTTTTCCTTCAAGTCTTGATAACACCACACCAAGAGTTCTTCTTGATGAACAACCTCACCAAGGCAACTTTCTTCAACTCTTGATAACACACAACAAGAGTTCTCTTAAGGATAACTATTATCCTTTACAAGAATATCTCACTCTCACCACAATACAAGAACAAGGATAATTTTTACAACAAAAGTATAACTCTCTTCAAAGAGCAGATAAAGAATATAAAAGCTCTCTAGACTTGATATTTCTCTTGTTTTTTTTGCTTGATAAAAATGCTTCTCTTCACTTCTTGTTGAATGCATGGGAGAAGGGCTCCTTTTATAGGCAAATGAGATGAACTTAATCAAGTGAAGACACCATCTCCAAATTTTCTGCCCACCATAAAAACCGTAATTTGTCTGCCATTTTTGTCAATGTTCCGTTTGAAATTTGAAAATCTGTAAAACATAAAAGATCTGCACATTTGAATAAGCTTTCCAACGCATCAAGAACCAAGTCATTTGGATATCTGTAGCTCAAGATATAGCCAAAACACCATTCGGTGCTCATGTGACTTAATTTTTCCTCCATGTGTCAGTCCACCGACTTGAATGATAATTCTGTCAGTCTTCTGTTTGAAATTTGAATTTCTTCAAAACATAAAAGATCTTCATATTTGAATAAGATTTCCAAAACATTAAGAATCAAAGCAATTGGATATCTCTATCTTAAGATATGACCAAAACACCATTCGGTGCTTATGTGAGTTGATTTTTCTTCTCTGTGTCAGTTCACCGAATTGTATGTCAATTATGTCGGTCTTCCATTTGAAATTTGAATTTCTTCAAAACATATGAAATGTGCCCCATTAAGTCATCTTTCTAATGCCGTAAGAATCAAGTTATTTTGATTTTTCTAGCTCAAGATATGTCCAAAAGAGTATTCGGTGCTCATGTCAGCTGCTTCCATTTGTCTTTCACTTTGCATGATGATTTGGACGATCTTGCACTTAAAATTTGAATTTCTTTAAAACATATGAAATGTTACAAATTGAGTAAGTTTTCCAAAGGCTCAAGAATCACATTATTTGGATATTTTTAGAGAAATATATGACCAATTGATAGAACATTGCTCATATATCACATTCCTTGAATCAAACCTTGTACTTAAACTTTGATGCCTTTAACATGTAGTCTTCTCCTAAGCTTCAACACTTCATTTTAATAAACCCCTTCTTGATTTTATAATTATTTCAATAATCTTATTCTTACACATAAATAAATATATTAGTAAATCTCAATGAATCAATGTGTATTGTTATCATCAAAATTATCATATAGCCTTAGGGCTAACATAGGGTGTAGTGTCGAGTGTCAGATAATTGTCGAGTGGTGGTGTAGTGTCGAGTGTCGGATAATTGTCGAGTGGTGTAGTGTCGAGTGTCGGATGTGAATGCCTTACTTCGAAGAATAGATAAGTGTTGAGTGTCGAGTGTCAGATGTAAATGCCTTACTTCGAAGAATAGATAAGTGTCGAGTGTCGCATGGTGTAGTGTCAAGTGTCGGATATGAATGCCTTACTTTCAAGAATAGGTAAGTGTCGAGTGTCGTGTGGTGTAGTGTCGAGTGTCTGATGTGAATGTCTTACTTCGAAGAATAGATAATTGTCGAGTGTCAAGTGGTGTAGTGTCGAGTGTCGGATGTGAATGCCTTACTTCGAAGAATAGATAAGTGTCGAGTGTCGCGTGGTGTAGTGTCGAGTGTCGGATGTGAATGCCTTACTTCGAAGAATAGATAAGTGTCGAGTGTCGTGTGGTGTAGTGTCGAGTGTCTGATGTGAATGTCTTACTTCGAAGAATAGATAATTATCGAGTGTCGAGTAGTGTAGTGTCGAGTGTTGGATGTGAATGCCTTACTTCGAAGAATAGATAATTGTCGAGTGTCGAGTAGTGTAGTGTCGAGTGTTGGATGTGAATGCCTTACTTCGAAGAATAGATAATTGTCGAGTGTCGAGTGGTGTAGTATCGAGTGTCTGATGTGAATGCCTTAATTCAAAGAATAGATAATTGTCAAGCATCGAGTGGTGTAGTGTCGAGTGTCGGATGTGAATGTCGAAGAATAGATAATTGTCGAGTGTCGAGTATCGAGTGGTGTAGTGTCGAGTGTCGGATTAATATGTCTTTGAATATAGACTGATATCGAGTGTCGGATTCACAACTCGACACGTGGGTGTCGAGTGTCGTCTACGTTGCGACAAAACGATTGGTTTCGTCGGTTTTCACACGCATCAAATCACAAAAATCACATTATAACACTGGATTTATCCCTAAATAAGTTCACAAATCCGATGGAAACTCAAATCCCCAATTCAAATTCCCTAAAAAATAAATCAAATCTAGCGAATAACAATCAAATAAATCACAATTAGGGATCCTCAGTGTCGATGGGTGCTTCTCTCTATGTCATCTTGCTTCTATCCTCAGCCGATGCTCGTGTTGGTTTGCGTTTCGAGCGGTGTCGATGGGTTTCGGTAATTTTTGACTGAAGAGGGAAATAAGGAAAAATAAGACTTTGGGAAAAAATTGAATACATAAGAGTAATTGAGTCTTTTGTCAAGAAAGTGTCTATGACATGAAAATTTTTCAGGATGTGTCCAAATTTCAATGAGGGTCTCTAATTATGTCCATTTTTTCAATTTTTCCATATATCTAACCTTATAAATTCTCCTGAATTGAATAATAAAATAATTAGTATTAAAGTTTTTTTTCCATTAAAATATATATTAAGATATGAGGATTAAATTATTGACAACTTTAGACATAATATAGCTTCAACTTACCCACCTATCTTATCCCAAGAGATCTTGCTATATTGTTAATCTCTATAAAAATAATAATGATAATAGAAATAGAAATAAGGGATTAAATAATTGGAAAAAGAGGGAATCAAAGAATTGCTTTGAAGAATTGGATAAAGAGGTGTGAGCGTTTACTTGATCATACGTGAAAAACACAATGTTTTGAGATTGGTATTATTTATCTTTACTAAGTGGGTGTTTGTTTCTATCACTTAACATTTTTTTAAATTTAAAGACTTTTTAAGACTTAATTTACAACAGTTAAAAACATATTTATTTGTTCTTTTAATATCCTTCAAAATTTAAATAGTTAATAAAATTAAACCAAAATTGTTTTTCTTTTAAATAACTAATATTATATTTATTATAATCATTTAAAAATTTAATAAAATCAAACTAAAATTCTTTTTCATTTAAATAGTTATAAAATTAAACTAAAATTATAAAAAATTATACATTTAATATTTATTAATTATATTTTTTAGATTATTAAATTTATTTTTAACTTTTAACTAATTCTATTTATAAACATACTCCAGAGTCAAAAGGCCACTAGTCCGACTTAATAACTAGCCCACCCTCTAACCCACTGTGTCAACTCGCCCTCCAGCTACGCTCTCCACCACTGAGTTACGAAAAGTTCCCATTCCCGTCAAGCAATAAGTTTTCAGGCTTCAAGTCACGGTGGTACACACCACATGCATGGCAGAGCCCAACTGTCGAAATCAGCTATTGAAAGTCCTTCTTGGCAACATCTTCCTTCAACCTCCCTTTAGCGAATTTGTTGAAGAGCTCACCGCCACACACGTATTCCATGACGAAGTAGATCTTGGTGGCCATGATTTTGAACAGCTGGACGATGTTGGGGTGTCGAACTCTATGGAGGACAGAGATCTCGTGCGTTATGTGAGTGATAAGTCCACTCTTCATTATATTTTCCTTGTCAATAACTTTGATAGCCACACTTCGCCAAAAAATTATTGTTGGTGCCGAAAGTGGACGAAATGGCCTGATTTGAGAGATATGGTTCACAATGAGAGTTGAAAATTTGAGAGTGGCGGTTAGGTTAAGAGATGAAGAAGAATTAGGATTGTTTTTCTAGAAGGGGTATTTATGATATTTTAATATATTAAGATGCTTTGACTGAAAAAAAATTAATCTGTTTTACTTTTGTCTAAAAATAAATGATCAAAATTCAAAACAAACGAACTTAAATTTTTAAGTCACTTAATTCCATTCAGATTCAGACTTCAACTCCAAAATAAACGGGCTCAAAATCCTATTAAATTCTTTGATCATTCTCTAATTTTATATTTTCATTTCTCCTCTTCAATTTTAATTTCAAAATAAAAACAATCTATTTTCAACCTTACCATTCTATGATCAAAATAAAAGACAATCTATTTCGACATTACCAACCTTATAATAGAATGATAATACACTTTAAACATCATAGAATGATGATGATGCTAAAACTTTAGCGGAAAGCATTTTCAAAACCAAGATAACGCTTAATTGTATTCGTGTAAATTCTCCATATAATATTTAATAATAATCACAATAGTTACAGGCCCCTAATTAACTATTTCTTCGCTCATCCCCTAGACTTACGACCACTCTTATCCATAAATCACCACTTGGGTTGGGATTAAATAAAAAGAAATATTTTTAATCATTTTCTTGCCCTTACATTCCAGACCATTAATAATAAAAAAATGACCTATTTGTAACCCTAAATCAAATTTTTAAAAGGTCGCAAAATAAAATAGAAAAGCAAAGAAAATTATTAGATAAAACAGGTTTCTAGCAACTCTAATAAATTCACTCAATGAAATGATAAATTGATTCACACAAGCCTTTATACATGTACATTTACTTTAGAACGCTACGACACTAACTTTGTTGTAACATACAATTACAAGTAATTAACAACATGAAACATACTTCTAATCAACTGCCACGGGTGGCTCACCTTCGCAAAATTTTTTAAGTGGACAAAGCGACATGTTTGATGGATCAAGTGAAAAGCATAACTTTCAGTAGTTTTGACCGTTTCCTACTCTTGCTTAACTTTTTGTGCTGTGAGCTGAGATGGCTGCAGAAGGTGAAGCTGTGGAGAAGAAGATGCCCGGTAAGGAGAAGAAGCTTAGGGCTCCGAAGGAGGAGAAGCCCAAGGCCCCTGCTTATCCTCCTTATTTTTAGATGATCGAGGAAGCACTTTTGGCTCTCGATGAGAAGAGTGGTTCCAGCACGTACGCTATCGCATGGAAGGGAAGCACATGTTGGGGATGCAATACAAACTCAGAACAGAATTTGAGAGAAAATTAACTTGTATTCACAGAGAAAATTCATATATAAGAATTACACAAAAAACTCTCCTAAAACTTTCCTGGAGCTCTTCTGACTCTCGAATTCCTAAACTCTCTGGTTTAGTTTCTCTCGGGGATACAAATGACTCTGCAGGACGTCCTCTTATTTATAGGAGGAGTCTGCATGAATTTTTAAACAAATTAAGTAGGAGGTTGGTCACCTACCTTGACTTGCTATGCACTTACCCCAAAGAGAGGTGCCTAATTTTGACAATCTCCTGGGTAGGTAGCCTCCCTTTGACATGGGAGGGACCTTCCAGGAGCTCATCAGCACAAGGCGGTGCTGCCCTCAAATTTCAAGAAAATTCTCTCTGTCCAGTTAAAGAATTCCACTGCTGAAGGGAAGCTCATCAAGATCAGGGCCCCTTAAAAAGCTGGGTGACGGAGTCAAGGCCATCAAAGAGAAGGTCCCAACCATCATCATGGAAAAGAAAACAAGATCCGTAACTGGTGCGAGGATCAAAGCGGAGGCATCTGTGACTGTGAACGTGACCTCGCCTGTTGTTCAAGAGGCTAAGAGAAGTAATAGTCTTGGAGCAGCCAAGGTCCCGCAGGTCATCTGTTGCTAGGACGGGCACCCTTGAGGTAATTCTTTGAGTTTACTACAACAGCTAATACCTAAACTTTGTAAATTGTATAACTCACATAATGTATCAGGTAGTTTTTCTATATCATTCCCATGCAAATCAAGATATCTCAGATGGGTCATTTTTCTTATCTCTTTCGGAACTTCTTTAATAAAACTTCCCCATGTATATAAAACTAACATCCTTAAACATGTCAGCTTACCAAACAATATCGGTAGAACATCAAATGGCAGTGAATATTGACGATCTTGATCCCTAGCAATAAACAAACTACGCATCTTTTCGGCACTTGAAATGGAGACAGGAAATGAAGCACCTTTCTTTAACATTAAATGACGAATTTTCTTATGAGAAAAGCTTTGTGAATGACTCTTCAACACCATTACTTCTATAGAAAAGGAGTCACTCTTACTTTGAAGTTTGTTTTGTCTTGAACTAGAAAAGAGAGAGAGAGGAATTTAATATAGGTACGTATGATATACGGCTCATCTCATGCACACTTAATAGCTCATAAATAATTAGTAAAGTTAAAGCTGGAGTTCCCCCACAGAATAGCATAAATAGTAGTAGTGCTGATTTGTTTGTCATTAATTTTTTTTTTCTTTATTGTACAGTTTCATTATTAATTACAGGAAAAAAGTTAATTTAAATTTCTGATGCTTTAACAAGCTTGCAAAATTTGAAAGACAAACTTCGAAAAAGTACCGTGACTACCGTCGAGCAAGTATAAAATGTTGTTTAGCAATTCTGCAGAAATCCTAATAAACCCTCTGTGCTATCAAGGCTTGAGCCTAATTCAGATAAACAGGATTGTAAATACTTGATCAGCTCTGGTATGTTCTGTAAACAAATTGTTCAGCTAGGCCCAACCCATTGCCAGTCAACCGGGCTGGGCTTGCATGGTAGCCTGAGTTTAAGCCTTTTTTTAATGATTTCTTTTTAGTTTTTCTTTTTAATTTTCAATTTTTAGAAATCTGTACCATTTACACATGATATAAATAAATGATGATATAATATTGACCTCGTTATAGAGTAATTTAGAAGTAAAGTGTAACTGGTGCTCTCTCTAGTATGTTGTCTGTTAGGGTTATCTTGTGGACAATAATTTAGAAGCAATTTAGGTTAACTCGGTGGATAGGAATGCGAAAAGAGTGGTCAGTCATCTGTTTTGGGTTACTTGTAACCTTTTGGTTGCGTGATTTGCTCCACGTCTCGTTTCGTCTCATTTCGTCTCATCTATGACCATCAATGAATGATAAGACTCTATATACTAATCAGTCTAATTAATTATATCCAAGAACTCCTGCTCAACTACAACAGATCTAAACAGCTGATCATACCCGCGTACCCATTCATAATGTCGCAAATATCACCTAAATATCTAATTATTTTAACAGCTCGTATTAATTTTTTTATTTATTTATATTATATCAATTCTGTATACAAACTATACAAAATATATACAATCTATATCAATTTTATATAGAAATTTTGTAACTGTAACGTTATTATACCTTCGATTACCTCAGTCCACAAACAGTCACATTTATTGCGTCTTAATGCTGAAACATTACCCAAAATTTCCAAACAGAACTAAACTAATTTTCCATTCTCAATCCAACAATACTAACGTAATTTGCATGCCACGATTCAAACCACAACAATTGAAAGCGTCTAAGATCTAAAAACAACTAAAAACACTCCAGATCTAAACCGTCCATTCCATATCACCATCAGAAATCGAAACGCTTCACCGAATCAGGAGACGCAACCCGCATTCTCGCAGCATCAAAATGCTGAAACAACAACGACAAATTGCCAACATATTACAGTAATTTGCATGTCTAAGATATGAAACAACCAAATCCCACTCGAGATCTAAGCGCGTGCGTACATTCCCAATCACATCGTTTCAAGGAAACGAGACACGGAATCTTAAAAAGTAGCAAACAGAGCAAAAAAACAAAACGAATCCCGCCAGATCTGAGGCAGAATCGGAAAACAAATCAGCGAAAGCTAGTCGGAGTTTTAGTCATAGTTGTAGTTTACCTTGTGCTCTGACTCGGAAGCGAGGGAGGGAGCGAGCAGGAGGAAGAGGAGGGAGGCCAGGAGAGAGAGAGAGAGAGAGAGAGGACAGCGGAGGGGGAGGACATGGCGAGGGAGAAGTGGAATCCTGACAGTCCGACGGTGAGATTCGCTCAGCTTCAACAAGTTTACAAGAGCAAGAGAATGGGTTCGACGAGTTATTTCCTTTCTTTGTTTTGAGAGAGGGAAGATTATGTTTTTTTTTTTTTTCAATTTTTTTTGTTTTTAAGTAAAATATTAAAGTGATGATATATTTATAACAATTTTTTATATAATATGGGTGATATTTAACCTGAGTTTAATAAAATATCACTAGGATTAATGTCCAAAATTTAAAAGTTGGTTATCATATATCTATAGCTATTTAAGTGCTCAGCAAACATTTTAAAGCTGATTCTTGAAATATTTGATCCTCTAAGGATCAATTTTGTCTTAGGTCTTAAAAATAGGAAGAAAGTAACTCTTCGAAATAAACTTAAAAATAATCTTGAATATCAAATATTAAAATTAATTTGTAAGACTCAAGACCCATAGAGTGGTGAGAGCAAAACCAGGCTACATTGAGTCCATAACCCAAATAATATCATACCATGTGAGAAATGGTGTTAGAGTTGAACCTAGCTCATACTAATAGTCAAATGATTGAGCCCATAATGTGAGCTTACATATGACTTATTTGTTTTCTTTCACTTATCATTTAATACTTAAAAGTGTTCTTAATTTTTTTATTTTTATATTCAACATTTATTTTAAGTAACAAATCACTCACGTGAAAAAGTGAAAGTCTATCACTTTTTTTTACCCAAATGTCTGAAAAGATTAAAATATCTAAATTACCGTTCTACATAATCAAAATTATTCCAAATTTTGAAAATGGTAGGGGAGGTCACCAGACAATCGTGGTATTCACTACTAGTTCGTGTTGCAATCACGCATCCAGCAATGCCTCTGGAACCACCATGACTGGCTCCGCTCGATCTACAAGGCTATCAGAGTATTTTTGGAAGATAGGATGATGTTCTTCCAATAAAAGCGGAGAAACTTTCAACCACCCGAATGTTTATGGCCTTTAACAGCCAAACGCCATCATATCTTCCAAAAAAAATTCAATATCCTTGTAGATCGAGCACAGACAGTCATGCTGGTGTTGGAGGTGTCGCCAGACGCATGGTATAATTGGCAGTGGGCAACAGTAGGTGGTGGTTGGCGATACAACTATCGTCGATTCGGATGGTTGTTCAAAATTTTTAAAATTTTTTAAATTCTTGAAAAATAAATAAATAAAATATTTTTTGAAAAAATATCTATTTAATTCATTATAATATATTTACCACATTAAAGAAGATATGTAATTTTATTTTAATTTTTTATTATTATTGTTATTGATATCTTAATTTAATTTTGTTAAGTATTTAAATTTTAAATAATCTAAATTATATTAAATATTAATACTATGGGTAAACATGTCACATCAAAGCTAATTAGTCCACTTAATACTTATTTGAAAATTAAAAATAAGCATATCATTAAGTTCTTGAAATTACATGCTAATAAGTGTTAAAATTTAAGGAGATGTTTGGTGTACGACACTATATAGCATAATATAGTATTATAACGTATAGCATTGCATTGTGTAGTACTAAAAATAGTGTTATTTAAAAATTATATTATGTTATATGTATTCATGTATTGTATTAATTGTACAAAAAAGTAAGAATTTTGTTTTAAAAATATATACAAAATATAAAAATATTTTTATTTTATTTATAAAATTAGTTATTTATTAATTTATCAAAATATTGGTTGATTGTTGAAAAAAAAATTTAACGCGTTTGAAGACACTGTCGTACTCCAAACGATTATCAGAAGACAATTTGTAACACCCTTATCATGGTTCCCACCAAATCTACGGAGGTTTGAGCATGTTATGTGACATCTAGGATCCACTGCCTCCATTGGGCCCATCAAACAAATA
This sequence comes from Boswellia sacra, assembly GCA_013180625.2. Lineage (NCBI taxonomy): Eukaryota > Viridiplantae > Streptophyta > Magnoliopsida > Sapindales > Burseraceae > Boswellia > Boswellia sacra. The sequence goes on from SNVD02013809.1 coordinate 49,542, forward strand.
GGATTTAAGGTGAAATGCTAGGTGTCAATGGGTCCAGTGGAGTAGTGGACCTCGTGCGTCACCTAGTGAAGGCAATGACTCCCTCTAGTAGCCATCTCTTATTTTTTAGAAAATAAATTTGATTTTATAATTTATATACTAAATAAAATGATTAATTATTTTTTAAATTTAAAAAATTAAAGGGTATTATTGGATATATAAAATTTTACGGGGATAATTTTTGAGATTTTTTAATTAGTATTATATAATATAATACTAATGTCATAGATTAACTCTATATAACTTAATACAATTGGTGTTCATCTAAGAGTTATATTCCATATAAATTAATATTATAGTAAATTACAACCAAACACATGTATTTCACTATTTAATACAATGTAGGAAAAATAGTGCTATATAGTGTTGCGTACCAAACATGACCTTAGTGTTAAAAAGTCCTATTAAGTAAAAAATAAAAAATAAAAAAAACAAATGCACTCTTAGTGTTTTCAGTTCAAAAAAAAAAAAAGCATACACAAACACATATTTGTTGTGTATCATTATGCTGTTAGTTGAAAATTTCAAAGGCCATGTTTCACGTAAAACAACGTTATTTTTATTAGAATAAAAATTAAAATATTTTATCTATTTATTTTAAAGTTTAAAATTAGTTTAACTAATTTTGTATAAAAATTAAAATTATAAGCCACTTTAGATAATAATTAATAACATTAAAATAGCGTGGAATATTTTGCCGAAAATGCATAGGGGGTTAGGATGAGAATACTTTGAGCCTTTTACACCATAACAATTAGTCATTTAATTTGTGCAGCATACATATTGAGAAAAAAAATTGGTAAATGCGAAAAATGTTGATAAAGTTGAAGAAATATTAAGATAGTTTGTTATAGGCATATTTCTTAAAAGTAGATGTAATAAAAAGTTTGCATTTTGTGTTGGAAGTATTATTTTCAATTGAGAAAGTTCATGGTCGCTGATTCATAAAATTATGCTTACGCATTTCACTTACGGGATATTTTTTATTTTATAAGCTATTGCATTTTTATTAAGAATAATGATATAAATTTCAACTTTATATCCTAATTTTATATCTCAACTGAGGTGGCAGTTGACGACGTCAATCCATGTAAAAGAGGTGTGATGTGGCTATTTACATGGGTTGACATGTTAGTTGCCACCTCAATTAGGATACAAAGTTGAGATACAAAGTTTGGATGAATAGTATTACTATTTTATTAAATATTTAATGTCTACAAGTTTGCACTAGAGTACCATTAACATTCTGCACCTTTCAATAATAATGATATATTAGAGTAATAAATACTTATGAAATCAAAGACGTTTTTATTTTTCCATATTTTCTTCATCAAAAAGAAATATTGCATGTGATGTTGAATGTATGTTGATCAATATCACTTAAGATTTATAATTCAATTTCGGCTCGAATAATTGCTCACTCCCAAAATTGAATACATGTTGAAAAGTTTAATTGTAATTTGCCCCTTCAGGTCTGAGGAAACCAATGTTACCCATTATACTTTTAGAAATATCTGAAATACTCATTGCCATCTAGGGATGACAATTTGACCCGTCAGGTCTGGGACCCCGGTGTGACCCGTAGAGACGGTCCCGCCTCATTGATAGTTAGGGGCGAGTCTAAAGCAGAAGGTATACTGCCTTGCCTGGGGCGAATCCAAGGCTTGCATTAGCTCCTAACCCCCGTTTGCCCATCGTGCACATAAAGTTATACAAATTTTTTAAGAACAGTTTGTATTCCAAAAATTTTCAAAACTTTTGGGCTCTTTTCTGACTATAAAATTTTGATATGTTAAAATAGATATATCAAAGGTTATAAAGAATTTTGTTTCACTTGAAAATTCATAGTATTTGATTTTTAGTGAATTTTTGAATTTTGCTGCCCAAACTTGGAAATTTCTGTAGTTTTTCAGGCATGTCTAAGTTTATACAAAAACTATTACAACTGATGAAGTATCTTGCAAAACTGATTCTTCTAACTTGTTATAAACTCAAAAATATTTTTAAAAAAAATTGTTTTCTCAAATTGAAGGTCTATATGATTTATCATAAATTTTCAAAATTTGAGCAACAGAACTAGAATTTCTTGTTTTAATAATAGAGCATGGAAACCAAATTGATTTTGGTTGACTTATACTTCATAAACAATTCTTATTTTTTGCATGTATAATATTGTATGTGTCACCTTTAAATCTAGAAAATTTCATGATTTTTGAAGCTTTGTCAAATTGTTTTCATTTTGTGAAAATTACTATTCAAAATTCAAGTCTATTAGACAGAATTTGAGAGTTAGCAAAACTAAGTTGTTTCAAGGATTTTATGACCTCATTTTGATTTGACACTTTTAATGAGGTGTCCTATATGTGTCTGAATAAATTTTGCAAAGTTTTGTAAAATTTGGAACAAGAGACAATTGTCTAAAAATCATACAATTAAGTGTGTTTGTTACGGTTATAGCCATGTACTTATTGATTTGATTTGTTAGTATTTTTTATTGAATTGTTGTATTGGAATAGTATGTATAATTTTTAGTTTGAATAGATTGTTAAAAAGTGGTTATAGTTATACGTGATATGTTAATATATGTTTTAATTTTTTATTAAACATGATATCAAAAAAAAATTGTAAATGACAAGGGTAAGGCAGGGTGGGATGGTTCTGGATCTGTTGAATAACTTTTTGCCCTACCCTGCACGTTTAGAGGCAATGGGGCAGGTCGGAACCAAAAATAATTCAATGGGGCGAGGCCAGATACCTACTACCCTAGACCTGCCCCGCTCCATTGGCATCCCTACTACCACCAACTAGAGACCGTTAGACTTAACAACATCAGGATAATTTGGTAATCTTTGTTTAATTAACCATGACACATCAGGATATATAACATGGTTAAAAATTAACAAACTTATTAAAAATAAAAATAAATATTAATTATAATTTAAATAATTTAAGAACACCTATTGAATATTAAGGGGAAGTTTTTTTTTTTTTTGCCAAAATCTGAATAGGTCTGAATTAAACTGAAGTCTAAATATATCTGAATATATAAATCTAAATGATATGTTTGTTTTTCTAATTTCAACATCTAAATTAAACTGCCTAAAACTAATATTTTTGTCTAATCTTTATTGTTTGATGTTGTTTTCACTTGTGTTTTTTGACATATTAATAATATTTGTAAATTAATATTTTGAAGAAATTAATATTGAAGTATTTAAATATTTATAATTTTAAGTATTTTATTATTATACTATAAATTATTTTTCTAAATAAGTAAATAATAATTTATAGCATAATAATATAAATGTAATTACTTAAATATGTATTGTTATATAAAAGTCAGATATAAAAGCTAAACAATGAATTAAATAGGGGTATTTTTTAGAATTAAGATGTTATAAACTATCTAGACATTTCTATTTAGATAAAAGTTAAATATTTTAGGCTTTTTCATTTAGATAAAAATATTTTAGATTAAGTTTTAAGTGAAAAAAAAATCATAAAAAGATCATTTGGGCGGGGGGTCCTTTCCACTGGCGAGCCCTGATAGGTGTCTATTTATGTATCATTTTCATATCAATTCATCTATGTTTCTTTGCTATAATCCTTGGTATTTTTATGCTTTTGTGTGGTTTTGATGTTTGTAGGAGTTTTGGAGGAACTTGCACCAAAGTGAAGTAAAACCCTTCATTTTTACCTCTGGTAGTCAACTATCTTCTCGGATTTAATTGTATTGATATACAATGAACCGGATAACATGTTATATAAGGTTAGAAAGCTCTCGAAGTCTATTTTCTAGAGAAATTTACGGTTCATAAATCCATTCAGTGTACCAAAAGTTGTAATCAAAACAGTGTGAGATGTATAGAAATATAATTCCACAAGTCACTGTAGCATGTAAATACGGGGCACTGTAGCAAGTCACTGTAGCAGAGTATTTAAACACATTTTAGGGTTTTATTTTCATAACTTGAAGATGGGAGAACGTGGAGGAGGCTGCATCTTTGGATTTCTCTCATCTCTTGGAGTTCTTGAAGGAGATTGAAGGCTTGGAAAGAGGAAGAACTACAAATCCTAAGAGATTTCATCAAATTTGCTAAGTTTTCCCTTTCCCTTTCATTTTCTGGAATGTCTCCATATTGTATTGTATTTGTATTGTTCTGAATATGTGTAACTAAATCTGAATTGGTTGAGGGTGATTTCAAAGCCCTTGATATGGTGTTTGTGAAGTTGATTGTGCAAGAAATTATTATCCAATTCTCTAATTGAAGTTGCTTGTATTTTTTCCATGTTTAATGCTTATGATTACTTGCTGATTGTATTTGGGTGGCCAACTGAATATAATCTGGATATTGTCTATTGCTAGATTAGAAATCTTGATCCGTAATTGTCTTGAATTTCTAATCATTAGTAGCAAAATGGTGATCAAAGATTGCAATTGGAGAATATAACCTCAGTTAAATAATCCGAGCTTGTGTATTTATTACTTAGATCAACATGTCTTTCTTTTCATAATGCATCCATTGAATTAAATTTAGAGAGCTTGTTCTAGGTTGTTTAATGGATAGAGATTAAATAAAGAGCCTGTTTTATTTAACAACAAAGTAAGGAAAGATTGGGATAACAAAGCTTATTGTTATCTACGGTTGATAATTTCAATGGTGTAATTGGACGATAATTCTACTATTAATTCGCAAATCCATATCTTGTGGTGGAGAATGATCCCTTAACCAGATTTCTATCATTGATTAATTCCCATTTCAATTAAGTTTGTATTGTGTTATTCATTAATTACCGTTGTATTCAATTTTTCATCCAGTTAATCAACCAACAAAAGCCCCCATTTAGTTAATTGTTGCTGGAAATAACAAATTCAATTAGAATCAATCCTCATGGGAACGATATCTTACTCATCACTTTATTACTTGTGCGACTAGTATACTTGCTAGTTTCGAACGCATCAAGCCCATAGCCACAGAAGCTTGGGCCATGCTGGGAGAGTCGCTCTGGGAGTCGCCACCTAGGCAATCTAACCATAGGACAAAGTATTTGAGTAACGGTAGCTGAATCCCTTGCTTCTAGACTTGAACCACCTTCACCCTTCAGCGAGGGGTTCTGGAAGATTGGTATGAATCTTTGATCCGCCCGAACAGAGTCCGGCCTCCACTAAAGTCTACCAAAGCTATGGTTTTCAATCGTTAATTGTTGTCTATTTTAATCCTCACTTGTTTTAAATGCACACAACGAATTTTATCTTTTAGTACCTGTGAGGTGATTCAACCACAAGTAAGAAATAGAGAACTAAATATATATTCAATCAGAGGTAAGAGAGGATGAGATCATAATTGTATCTATTTCCCTAATGCTATAAAAAAAAGTTCAAAGGCAGGAACAAATAAAGTTAAAGAAATTGAAATCAAAGCACTCCAAGTCTCACTCCTACATCACCCAAATGTGCCACGTACTACAAAGAGGATCTACTATTAGAGAACGGATCCCTCGCCAATGAACGTGAATCCACCCGTTTCCAACATCCTCATGGCCATACCCACACCTCAATACTTCGACAACAAACCTCAGTTCCACATCCGTCTTAATCGAGTTTCCCACGAAACAATGTGAGCCTACTCGCATCTGACATCACCAACTCATCCTACCGAAACCCCAATCTCCATGATAAACATCTCACCAACAATGCGAGACCGTTTATCATTCAACACTTCCAACATAGCCAAATCAACATAAAGCGATGGGAAGTGAGTGCCTTGCCATCCTTGCCATCAACGCAAGGCCACTCGCCACCCACTTGTTCTTGCTTCCACTAAGTCTCCTCAAAACATCATCAACAACACAGTAATAACACTTAAGCGTTGGCATGAGCATTTATTATCAAAACAAGGAACAAATCACAAGAAAACTAAGTAAACATGTAAGTAGTTTCCATCCTACTTCATTAGCATGCATTTCTAAGCTATCGAGCTCCTCAAACCACATAAACAAAAATAAAAACATGGTACCATAATAAAACATGTTAAAAAAGCCCACTTTGCATGCATATTTAACATTTTAAAGGAAACAAAAAGTTTTAAACCTACACACATGCTTAACTTGACCATAAACTTCATTTTCATTACATTAACTAAATTAAATACTCATTAACTAAACAGCCCAAAGTGTACAGCCCACTATTCATATTATATCAAGCCTATAAAGTTCACAAACTAAAAGAAAACACATACATTGCAAGCTACCATAAGGGAATAAAGCCTAGTGTGCATTTCTAAGCATATAAATCATGGACAGGCACTTGAACTTACAAAAATCATAATAAAATGTCAAAATTCGTAATAAATGTAAGATTGACACAAAAATGCTCATAGGTTCATATTTTCACTAAAAAATAACAAAACAAAGCATATGGACCCATACTACTAAAACCCATTTTAAAAAAGGACATAAAAACACATGAGAACATGTGGTGAAGTGTAAAAACATAAAGGAAAGCGTGAAAAGATAAAGAAAATATAATCATGAAAAGGGAGGTAGCAATGTATTCATTGCCCTCGAGCTCACCAAGTCGTCAAAACGAAGCCAGAGTGTACAAAACTCAAAGGAAATTGGCTCAAAAGCTCACACAAATCACTAAAGGGGTGGGAAAATGGTGTTTCTAGATCACTAGAATCGAGAGGATGTATAAACCCATTCTTCTCAAAAATGGGCTTTTTATAGACTACAGAACAACTGGCACACTCCAGTTAAATTGGCGCACGCTAGAATAAACTAGCTTATGCCAGTTTAACTAGCACGCAACCCTAGGTGAAGGAACCCTAGTTTCTATGGCTTTCGGTTTTGGTCCATAGCTCTCGTTTTTTATATTTTCGCACTCCAAGCTCTGTTTCAACTTTGGTCCTTTGGTTTATCATCATCGGGATTTAAATCATAAGCTACTCTTTAGTGCTTACAGTTTTACCCTTATTTTAGGGGGGTTTGTGGAGCATAAACACTGAAAAAGTACACTATAAGTATACTTACCTGCAAGGTATTTGACCTCTACCATCCTATTGACCATTACTACAAGCTAATTGAGGATTCTACCAGCTATTGCTACAAGCCGGTTTGAGGTCTTAATCGACTATTGCTACAGGCCAATCAAAGATTTCACCAGCTATTGCTACGAGCTGGTTGAGAACTCAACCAACTATTGCTATAGGCTGATCAAGGATTTCACCAGCTATTACTACAAGTTGGTTGAAGACTCAATCGACTATTGCTATAGGCCGATCAAGGATTTCACTAGCTATTGCTACATGTTGGTTGAGGACTCAATCGACTATTGCTACAAGCTGATTGAAGATGTTTACACCTTCTGATGTTAAATTTCGAATAGATGCTTCCATCTGATGCATCATGCTCCTGCGAGGACTTGCTCTATCTTTGATGTCATCAGTTTGTTGCCTCGTGCTTCGTGAGAACTTGCTTCCGTCTTAAATGCTTTCATTTTGTTTCCTCGTGCTCTCGCAAGGACTTGCTTCAATCTTGGATGCTTTCATTTTGTTGCCTCATGCTCCCATGAGGACTTGCTTCTGTCTTAGATGCTTTCAGTTTGTTTCCTCGATCTTAGATGTTTTTGTTGATAGGTTACTTCTATTTTTTGTCATGCTTCACTGGGGGTCTGATTTGAACTTCAACCTTTATTTGTCTTAGTTCTTAAATTTTTTGAAATGATGACTGATGCCACCAGTTGCTTGAGAGTTAAGTTGGATTGAGGACCATTGCCACTAGTTCCCCATGAGTTCATTGGATTGGTGACCATTACCTTTGATTTGAGATTTTGTTTGATTGGTGACCACTGCTGTCGATACCAATATCATAAGAAAATTTGAGATGTTAGTTTCACCTATTCAAAAAGGAAAATAGGTTTGGTTGAGCTCTACAAGGGATCCATTCTGAGTTCTCTGCGTTTTTGAAGAGCTTCGCTCCTTCCGTTCTATCACACGTATACGTGTTGATTTCCTTGCTCCGTGATCAACGACTGGGCGTGATCACCTCGTGACTGAATATCCTATTGGAGATTTGTGTTGGCTTCTCACAAAAGGAACTTGTTGAACTTTGGCTTCACTGTCTTTCATTCGCTTAACAGGGATTAACTCATCTTCACTCATTGCAGGATCAATCGGGATCTCTGTATGCTATTGTTGAGATTAAGATGACTGAGAGCTGTCGCTACTGTTATGACCAAAGTTGAGTGGGGAAGATGATGTACCGGTGGTCTTTATGGATTCAGATGAGATCGCCAATGCTGGGTTTTGAGAGCTCCAAGATTTTGCTAGAACAGAGAGAAGCGAGACAAGAGAGAGAATGGATGCAAAGTCGATCGAATATGATATGAACAAAGAGAGCCCTAACTATGTTTGTTATATATTTGGAAAAAAAAAACTTGATTTCGATACAATTTCGTTTCCCATAAATTTTAAATTTAAATTCCTTTCCAAAACCACTTAATAAATATCATTAATGACCAAAAATTTAAAATTTGATTTCCATTAAAATAAGGAATTCTAATAGAGTTAGGATTCCCACCTCTGAAGTTTCTCCCCCTCAATTCAATAAAGCTGACATGACATTTTGACACATAAACACATAAGAAAAATCAAATTTCAAATAGGCACAAGGAGCATCATATGATATGAAAAACATAACAGAAAATAATTACATGTATCATAACAACAACATCTAGACATCATATGAATCATTCTAAAGAAGCATATTTCAGAGCTGTTTATTATCTTCATATGAAAGCTGTTTTCATTTATTTTTCAATCAATTGAGATGTCAAAAATATTATTTTGACATATTAAGAGTTAATCTCAATGGATTATAGATACAGTAGCTTTCACACAATATAGAGGTAGCCTTTTTCATTTGAGTGGGTGACCTCAGCATATTTCTTAGATACCCTGAGATTACTCTCAATTATGGCTTTCACACATCATATATTGGTAGCCCTCTCTATATTTTTCATTTTAAATCAGTATCTTAACATTCACACAATTCTATATTACAGCTCACACATGCTTAATTAGAAGAAAACTTATGATATTGTAGATATAATTAACATAACAGTAAACAATGCTTATTCAGAAAACTGACAAATGCCTAAGGCCTCTCTTAATTCTCAAATCTTGTTGTATCCAATGCCTTAGTGAATAAGTCAGCTAATTATTTATCAGTGGAGATGTGTTCAATGTATATCACCTTAGACTCTGTAAGTTCCCTTATAAAATGGTATCTTATGTCAACGTGTTTTATTATAGAATGCTAAACAGGATTTTTGGAAATGTTTATAGCGCTAGTATTATCACAAAATACAGTTATAGTTTTTTGTTCAATAACATAATCAGTCAACATTTGCTTAATCCAAAGTAGTTATGTACAATAACTTCCTACTGCTATGTATTTAGCTTCAGTAGTAGACAAAGAAATAGAATTCTGCATTTTGCTGTGCCAAGAAACTAAGTTAGTACCAAGATAAAAATATCCTCCTGATGTGCTCTTCCTATCACCTGTATTTCCTGCTCAATCATCATCACTAAACCCTGGAAGATAATCATTTGTATCTTTAGAAACCATATACCATAATCATAGGCTCCATGTACATACCTGATGATTCTTTTAGCTGCTTCCAGTGTGATTTTTTGGGATTTGCTTGAAATCTTGTACAAAGTCCTACACTAAAACACAAGTCTGGTCTATTTGCTATAAGGTATAACAAACTGTCAATGATGCTTCTATATAAATTTGCATCAATCTTTTTTCCTACATTGTCTTTTAAAAGTTTCAGGTTAATACTGATAGAAGTTTTCATTGGTTTTGCATTCTCAAGTCCACATTTCTTTACAAGGTTTTTAGCATATTTTGATTGAGATATGAATATCCCATCATTCTTTTGTTTAACCTGCAATCCAAGAAATAAATTTAATTCTCCTACCATGCTCATCTCAAATTCTTCCTACGTCAACTTAGCAAACTCATTACTTTTGCTTTTGTTAGTTGATACAAACACAATGTCATATAGATATATTTGAGCAACAATAAAATAATTAGATGCATCTTTGATAAACAAAGTTTTATCATTGGTGCCTCTACTATAACCTTTGTTGATCAAAAAGTTTGTCAATCTTTCATACCAAGCTCTAGGAGATTGTTTCAAACCATACAAAGCTTTATGTAATTTGTACACAAAATAAGGATGTTTGGGATCTTCAAATCCCTTAGATTGTTCAACAAAAACTTCTTCATTGAGATAGCCATTCAAAAAGGTTGTTTTAACATCTATTTGGTATAATTTAAAATCAAGCAAACAAGCAATTACAAGTAGTAATCTGATTGACTCAAGTCTAGCTACTGGTGCAAAGGTTTCATCAAAGTTTGTGTCTTATACTTGTGTGTAACCTTGTGCTACTAGCCTAGCCTTATTTCTTACTACTTGACCACTTTCATCAGTTTTATTTTTTAATATCCATTTAGTTCCAATGACATTTGCATTTTTTGGCCTAGAAACTAATTCTCATACTTTTTTCCTTTTAAACTGATTAAGTTCATCTTGCATTGCCCGAATCCAAACATATTCTTTTAAAGCTTTTTTCACATTTTTTGGTTCAACTAATGAAACATAACATGCAGATATTACCCAATTTCTTACTTGCTTCTAGTTTTGATCATAACATCTAGTGTTCCAATGATAGAGGTAGTTAGATGTGCCTTCTGTATCCAAGTATGTGGATCTTTTCTTTCATCTTCATTTCTAATTGAGTTTCTATTCAGATCTGTGTTGTCAGTTGTCATTATTGTGTCTGATGTAATAACAGTGGTTTCCTCTTTCATACTGAATCGTTTCTATCATTATTGCTATCTAAAACTGATTTTTTTGCATTCTCTATAAAGCTGGTTATACTTTCCTCTTGTGAGCACTTTGCATAATCATCCAGATCATCAAATACTACGTTTGCAGATTTCATGATTGACTCAGTTTGAAGATTATAGGCTTGAAAAGCTTTGTTGTTTTTGCATATCCCATAAAAACTCCTTCATCACTTCTTGGATCTAATTTGCCTAACTGCTCTCTGTCATTTAAGATGTAATACCTGTATCCAAAAACATGAAAATATTTCAAATTAGGTTTTTTTTCCTTTCAAAATTTCATAAGGTCTCTGGTAAGTGCTAGGTCTTAGAAAAACTCTATTTGAAATATAACAAGGAGTGCTTATTGCTTCAGCCCATAGCCTTTTGGTCAACTTCTTGCTATTGAGCATCATTCTAGCCATCTCTTGAAGAATTTTGTTTTTTCTTTCCACAATGTCATTTTTTTCAGGAGTTTTGGGAGCTCAAAATTCATGTTCAATTCCATCATATTTGCAAAGTCAGCATAGCTAACATTTTCAAACTCGTTGCCACGATCACTCCTTATTCTCACTATCCTGCCAATGGTCTGTTTTGTTCATTTTCAAGCTTAACACAAAGATTCCTGAAAGCTTCAAAAGTATCAAATTATTCTTTAATAAAATCAATCCAAGTATATCTAGAGAAGTCATCCATACAAACAAATATGTATCTCTTACCAGTAATGCTTTCAATTTGCATAGGACCCATAAGATCCATGTGAAGCAAATCAAGTATTTTGGATGTGCTAAGATGTGGAATGGAATTGTGTGCACTTCTAATTTGTTTTCCCATTTGACATGGTCCACTGATTTTATTAACTTTGTCATCAAGTTTAGGAACTCCTTTTATAGCACCTAACTTAGTTAATTTAACCAAGTCTTTATAATTTAAGTGTCCTAATTTTTTATGCCACGATTCTAAATCCGAGATCCTAGCATGAAATGCAATTTTTACGAAATAACAATTATCCGAAGATCTATTTCCTTCTAAAATGCATTTACTAAAATTGTATAAAACCATGCATTTTTTTTGTGTGAAATTAACAATATACTTGTCATTACATATCTGACTAATACTAATTAGATTAGCTTTTAAACCTTCAACCAGCAAGCCATTTAGGAAGTTAGGTAGGCCTTTGACATTCAATATGTCTTTGCCAATGATCTTACTCTTTGCTCCATCTCCATAAGTGACATATCCTTCCCTGCATGCTTCAAAATCTTTCAAAATTATTTCTAGTCATGTGCCTAGAACAACCGCTGTCAAAATACCACAAATCGTTAGAAGAATGCTTAAGTGTAGTAAAAGCAACTTTGTAGACTGTCTTCTCTTTCTTAACCCACTGCAGTTATGGCTTTGGTAACAGTTTGAACTGTTTTGACCCTTTATGCATAAGATTCAACAATTTAAAACATCTAGGTCTAATATGTTCCTTTTTATTGTAAAACTAACAAGTTGAAATGAATTTTTTTACCTTTTCAGGACTAGATTTCAAAGAGCTTAGAGGGGAAACAAATGCTTCATTACTTTTTGAACTAGGACCTGACCTTTTTTAGTTAGGTTTAGAATTTTTATCCGATGTTGAAGCTTTTACAAACACTGTTGTTGATGAGGATACAACATTACCTTCTATGTACCTCAATCCATGTTTGTTAGAAATGTCTCTTCCAAGACTCAGGACCTTATCAAGTTTAGCTAACCCAATTCTGAGTTGATCAATACATCTTTTGCTCTCAATCAGTTCTATTATAATTTTCTCAATATGTGCTGTTTTATCTGTCAAAGCAAGCTCTAATTTTGTGATACACTTTTTAGCATAAGATTTTTCACATTTCAACACTTCAATCTCCTTCTTCAAAGTTTTAATTTCTTCTTTCTGACTCAGCCATTCACTATAGAATGCATTATAAGTTTCTTGCAACTTTTCATAGTATTCTAGATCATCTTCTATTTTTGAATTATCAATATTGGTTCTATGGTGTTCTGTTATGTTAGTCATAACAGTTTTCCCTTTATCAGCTACAGGTGCTGTAAATGCAACAAAGTTACTTATGCATTCTGGATCTTCCGAATCAGATTCCGATTCATGACTCTAGGTAGCTGTCAAGCCTTTGTTCTTCTTTTTGAGATTAGCACATTCAGATTGAATATGCCCATAACCAGAACATTCATAACACTGAATCTGTCCTTTCTTATTAGGCTGCTTTGATTTCTTCTTGTCATTCTCCTTGTTGAATTTTCTGAACTTGTCTTCATTTGAATTTGATGGCTTTCCTTGATTCTTTTTCCTAAACTTCTTTTTCATGAACTTGACCTAATTTTTTATTTGAAAAGCAATCTGTTTGGAATCGGTTCCATCAAGCTCATCATTATTATCACCATCAGATTTTTCAGTTTTAACATTGAATGTAATGCTTTTTCCCTTTTGCTTCCTAGTACTATGATTAATTTCAAAATTTTGGAGAATGTCAATCAGTTCATCAACCTTCATCTCATTAGTGTTTTAACTTCCTCAATGGCTGAAATTTTAGGTTAAAATTTATATGGGATAGATCTGATTATTTTGCTAACAATTTCTACATCAGTGAAAGTCTTGCCAAGCATGTATACAGAATTGGTGATATGACATAGCTTAGAATAAAACTCAGAGATTGACTCATCCTCATGCATCATCAAGTTTTCAAATTGTGACTCATCAATTTAGATCTTTTAACAGATGTAGTACCTTCATGTTTCACCTCAAGAATGTCCCAAGCCTCTTTAGCCACTTTGTACCTTGAAATCTGCCCAAAGTTATTTAAGTCAGCAGCAGCAAAAATTGCATTAAGAGCCTTTGAGTTCCAGCTTCAACATCAATATTCTTCATCAGTCCATTCTTTCTCAAGTTTAGATTCAGAATCACCAAAAGCATTCAATCTTGTTGGTGGTGTCCATCCTTTTAGCACACTAGTCTATGCCTTGTCATCAAGAGATTTGATATACGTCATCATTCTTACTTTTCAATATGAATAATTGCCATCATCAAGAATAGGTGGTTGAGTTTCGAATCCTCCATTACAAATAAACTCCATTCCTCCAAATCAATGTGATCTTTTCTGCATTTGTATATTAATGAACCTGCTCTGATACCAATTGTTAGATCTGGAAGTATGAAGTTATGAATGATATAACAGTAAACTATAAAGTAAAATGACATAGAAGGATTTTACGTGGTTCCACTATAAAACCTACATTCACGGACAGCTTTAGAGCTGCAATTCACTAAGTTCTTGTTTATACAATCTTTAGGATCATTTACAATGCTAACTCACTCTTACACACTGACCTAATCTTTGTAAAACAAAATCTTACCAAGATCTTAAACTCTAGTGACACTGCCCACTCTCTGTCGTTGATAACTTAACAACATATTGTTAAGGAAAACATAACCACGATGTCTTATGCTAAATTACATAAACACTTAACTCACAAGTTCTCTCAAGTGTATACTAACTCAGACAGACCTAATTAAAATTAATGCACGATTACAACGTCTTATACATGAATAAAACACTCATAAAATAAAGACAAAGAAGCATTCCAATTTGCGTTGAAGTTCTCTTCTTAATTCTTGGAATTTCGTGACATACACACCATCAACATATCTATGTTATGTAAACATAACATTATATATATAGTGGGATGCCTGATTGTAATCTCTTTAAAATCTTGTAAGAATCTTAATCAAACTCAAGTTAGAATAAAGACCAATACAATAGGAAATGATATAAGTAACTCATAAATGAAATAGGACACGAATAAATATACTCCTATTTTAGCTAGGATATATCAAATAATGTCCTAATTTAAAGAGATTTCATTATGAATCAAATGCTTTCTAAATTATACTTCTAGAAATAGTAAAATAAGAAATAATATGACATTCTAGTTTTATCACAAGTTTTATTCAAAATTATCATGTGCATGGCATATGCAAGTGTGTCACATGTTGACACCAACACCATTCATTCCCAATTGAATAATTGGGTGGTGACTCCTTTCTCCAGACCTACTCATGGCTCGTTTATGTTCTCCTAAGTCTCGAAAGAGGCTTTGACACAGTGTCGTGTCGTATGCGCTCTGGCAGGATAAAAGCCTTGTTTACACATGAGCATTTATTATGAAAACAAGGAACAAATCACAAGAAAACTAACTAAACATGCAAGCACTTTCCATCCTACTTCACTAGCACGTGTTTCTAAGCTACTGAGCTCCTCAAACCACATAAACAAAAATAAAAACATGGTACCATAATAAAATCTGTTAAAACAACCCACTTTTCATGCATATTTAACGTTTTAAAGGAAACAAAAATAGTTCTAAACCTATACATATGCTTACTGATCTAACCATAAACTTCATTTTCATCACATAAACTAAATTAAATACTCATTAAATAAACAACCTAAAGTGGACAACCCAGTACTATTCATATGAAATGATGCGCAAAAAGTTCACCAATGAAGGAACACATATACATTCCAAGCTACCACAAAGGAATAAAGACTAGTGTGCATTTCTAAGCATATAAATCATAGAAAGGCATTTAAACTTACAAAAATCATAATAAAATGTCAAAATTCATAATAAATGTAAAAGTGACACAAAAAATGCTCATAAGTTCATATTTTGACTAAAAAATAACAAAACAAAGCATATGGACCCATACTAATGAAACCCATTTTCAAGAAAGGCATAAAGACATATGAAAATCATATATATCAAGTAGAACATGTGGCAAAGTGCAAAAACGTAAAGGAAAGCATGAAAACATAAAGAAAATATACATATAATCATGAAAACGGGGTAGCAATGCATTCGTTGCCTTGGGGCTCACAAAGTCGTCAAAACAAAGCGAGAGTGTACAAAACTCAAAGGAAATAGGTTCAAAAGCTCAAATAAATCAATAAAGAGATGGGAAAATGGTGTTTCTGGATCACTGGAATCGAGAGGATGTATATCATGAACTCCAAGAACGACAACCAACCCTTCTTCCTTTAAAAATGGGTTTTTTATAAACTATAGCACAAGTGGCACATGTCGGTTAAACTGGCGCAGGCAAGTATTAAGTAGTGCATGCCAATTTAACTAGCACATAGCCCTAGGTGAAGGTTTCCTAGTTCTAGTTTCCTCCGATTTGGTCTTGAGCTTCGGTTTTTAATGTTTTCATACACCGAGCTCCGCTTTGACTCTGCTTCTTTGGTTTATCATCTTCAGGCTTAAAACCATAAGCGACTATTTAGTGCTTACAGATCCAAAGTTTGAGCATAAGTTAAATTCAGACTTCAGGCAAAAAAAAAAAAAAAATCAGCCCTTAAGTCTTCTGGTTCATTCCTATTCCACCACCCATGTCCACCCTCTTCCACCACCCCACCATATTTGTATCGCCACACTACTTAATAGACCACCTTTTTTGCACTTATATCTTGACAACACTACCCCATAGAGCGCATCTTGCTGCACCTACAATCTTCGCACCAAATCATCAAACTTATAAGTTTAGAAGAAATAATTTGAATTCTTCTTATTATTTTGCTTAGGGAAAATGCTAGAATACATAGGGAAACATGATAAAAGATCTATCATTGAATCCCATAACTCTAGCAATAGAAAATCCCTTAATTTGACAGATAAATGAGAATAAAAAAATTTAAGCAATAAAATTATAAACTACTCCCTAGATATTAAGAACTAATTTTGTAATCTTATTTTCCTAACTATCCAACACTCCCCCTCAAGTTGGTATTTAGATGCCTATCGTGCACAACTTGCTAATGAGAAACTCATAGTTTGGTCTGAATAATCCCTTTGTAAAAATATCAACTATCTATTGTGATGTTGGAACAAATGGCAAATAAATAGCTCCTGCTTCAAGTTTCTCCTTTATAAAGTGTGTCAATCTTAGCTGCCTTGTTGTCACAATACAACTTCATAGGCATGGTCATGAAACTAAGCCTTGTTTTAGCCACAACATCTCGCAAACTGCATGAGCCATTGATCTATATTATGCTTCTGCACTACTTCAAGCAACCACACTTTGTCTCTTACTTCTAAAAGTTATTTAGTTCCCTCAGACAAAACTATAATACCCTTATGTTGATTTTTTATTCGTGACTAAGCCTGCCCAATCTATGTTTTTATATGCCTCAATGCTTCGCTTTTCATTCTTCTTGAAAAAAGGCCTTTTCCTGGTAAGCTCTTCAAGCACCTTAGAACTTGATACACTGCTTCAAGTTCTCTTCATGAGAAGAATGCGTGAACTGGTTTACAAGACTCATTACAAATGCATATCAAGTCGCGAGTGTGACAAGTAAATTAGCTTTCCAACTAGCTTTTGGCACGATGATGTACCCACTGGATCACCTTTGTTGCCCTCGAGCTTCTAGTTTGGATTAATTGGAGTTTCTACAGGCCAACAACCACTAATTCCTGTTTCTTTGGGTTGGTCAAACACATATTTCTATTGTGAAACTGCAATTCCTTTCTTTAATTAGGCTACCTCCGTTCCAAGAAAATATCTTAGTGGTCCCAAAGTCTTTAATCTCAAACTCTAATGCAAGAGACCTTTTTAACCACTCCATCTCAGCTATGTCATCCCCAATAACAATAATATCATCCACGTACGCTATGGAAAGGCTATCTTCCCATGGATCGAATACTTTGTGAACATGGTGTGATTAGTCTATCGTTGAATGTAATCTTGATTTTTTAAGAATTGAATGGACTTCTCAAAACAAGCTCTTAGTGATTGTTTTGACCCATATAAAGATTTTTTAAATTTGCAGACTTTCCATCCAAACTTCTTATCAAAGCCTTAGCCTTGTGGCATATCCATGTAAACTTGTTTCTCCAAGTCTCCATTAAGAAATGCATTCTTCACATCCAACTGTTGTCGGGACAAGCCAAGATTGACTATAATTGAGAAAAGTACTATTACTATGTTTACTTCTTTCATAGGTGCAAATGTTTCAAGATAGTCAATACCATATGTTTGAGTGAAACCTTTAGCCATCAAGCATGCCTTATACCAATCAAGTGATCCATCTGACCTGTATTTGGTTGTGAACACCCATTTGCATCCAACTATTTTCTTCTCTCTTTGAAGATCTATTACTTCCCATGTATTCTTTTTTCTCAAAAGCCCTCATCTCTTCAAGAGTAGCCTCCTTCCAATCAAGAACCTATGGAGCATCCTGTACATTGTTGGGAATTTCCACACATGACAATTGTGAATAAAAACAGAGAAGATGGGCAACAATTTTATGTAGAAAAACAAAGTTTGACGTGGGATGTGTAGTACAAGAGAGGATTATTCTTTGGTAAAGAGGCTTAAGCTTTTAAAAGACAAAAAATGAATTCTGGTGCTCGAAAACCAATTGAGCGGAGATGGATTACACGTTTGAAGATAATATGGAAGTTGAATTGGAGAAAATGACAAAGATTGTTAATAATGACTCAGCACAGATTTTACTCTTTTTGCTACTTTACAGTTGCAATAGCTAAGCACCATTAGATCAAATGAACGAAGGAGATTTATCTTAAAAAGTTTCCAAACTTTTCTATTTCTTTGTATAAATATCAGACATATTATTCACTCTCTTTTCCAATGAATGGTGTTATAATATCTTTTTTTTTTTTTTTTTCTCTAAGCTCAGCCTTTAAATTCGTGTTTTATATCAATAAAAAGCATAGAAGCTTTTCTTTCTGCTTTTCACAGTGCAACATAAAACATAATGGCCTTAAAACATCCTACGTCACTAGATGATGGATTTGAATGGGTTGAGATGATCTGATGATGGCTTTCTGTGGGTTTTTTTTATTAATTTTAGTTTTTATAAATCTGTTCTTGAGTTTTCTTGGTCTTCCTCTACATGAAGTTAAGATTTGGTGCCATTGCCTGAAGTTCTTCTGCTTCGACATGCTACCGTTTCAAAGTCTTTAATTAAGCAGACTTGCATATCCTATTTGTTTCAATTGGTTTTGGGTGTTTTACGATTTTGATCGATGGTGATTATGGGATTTGTTTGTAGTGTTGGTAGGTTGAATTGGACAATGGTTGTGGAGAAATCAAATGGTAGCATTTGTTTGGTTTGCCGAAAAGGTAAGGTTGTTTCTTAAGTTTTTTGGGAAATTTTTTTATTAATCTCTGTTTGGGAAGTTTTTTTCTTGATGACCCTTTTTCTTCTTGAACATTTCTAATAAGGGTTATGATCAAGGTTATGTTGATGAACAAAATTTATATCTCTATATTAGTTCAACCACTTGAGGGAGGGCAAAATCAATCAGATTCTGACCTGAAAAGAATGAATTTTTCTTGGCAGTTGACTGCGAGATTAGCACTTTCATCGTTACTAAAGATATATCTTTTCCGCGCAAGCACATTTTGCAAAAGCAAATCCTGTTGTTAATGATTTTGTTTATTCATGTTTTATTGTTGATTTGTTGGAATTAATATATTTAGTTATTGTAATTATTTTTATTTTTATTTAGAGCCTATTTAAATATAATAGTTGAGATTTTTTATAAAATATTGATTTATTATTTTTTATTTTTGGGAACATTTAAAGTAAGGGTAACTTTGTTAATTCACTATATCTTAGATTAGAATACTGTAGTGAGTGGGGCTTCTATCCCACTTAGAGCAATAACAACTTGGACACTACTTTCTAAGTCATTTGCAAAACTTAGGGGAAACGTGATGAGCTCATGCATGACATGCATGAGTTCTAGAATTCTGCTGAGCTCATGCATGACATGCATGGCTTCCAGAATCCCTCCCATGTGAATGCATTGAGAGTCAAATTAGTTAGACACCTCCAATTTTGAAAATCAAAGGAAGTAGCCAAATTTGATTTGAATTTGTATGCAGAATTTTCCCTATAAATATGGGACGAATTCTGCCTTATTTAATCATCACAAAGATTCCAGAGAGAGTTCAGAGTCTAAACCAGAGAGTTTAGGATTAAGAGAGAGAGCCAGGAGAGCTCCAAGAAATTTAGGGGAGTTTTTTTTGTATAATTCTTGTATATCAATTTTCTTTGTGAATACAAGTAGATTTTCTCCCAAATCTCTGTTCTGAGTTTGCATTGCATCCCAACAAGTGGTATCAGAGTCAGGTTGAGCTCCTGGAACGTCAGAACAGAGAGGAAAAATTCAGAGAAAATTTATCCCCTGTTTCTGGAAAATTTCGATTTTTCGGAAAGTGATCGAATTTCGAATTTGAAGTGTCCAGTGTGTTCGTGACGTCGTCCTAATCATTCTGAAATTTTCCGGCGATCGATCCGACGTCCAGAGAGGCCGCACGCGCCGCACGCGCCTCTGACCTGGTCTGCGAGTGGGCGTCACTCGCCCCACGCGCTGCAGGCGCCATTCCAAGGAAGAAGACGACCACGTCAGCGCCACGTCACCAGCCACCGCCACGTCACCAGCCACGTCAGCACACTTTTCGCCACGTCGGTAGTCCACGTCAGCAGGTCGCCACGTCACCAAAGCCACGTCAGAGCCATGTCAGCATAGTGGACCCCACCTGCCACGTCAGCAAAACGTTGGAAAATTACATTTTGGCCCCTGTATTTTCGGGTAATTACATTTTGACCCCTGAATTTCTGAAATTTACATTTCAGTCCTTAGGAAATATCAGTTTGGCCCCTGTAATTCTGATAAATACATTATGCCCCTTTTAGTTTCTGAAATTTCAGTTTAGCCCTTAAGAAATTTCAGTTTAGTCCTTAAAGTTTCCAAGTTTAGTATTTATTGTATAAAAAGAATTTTTGAGCCCCGGAAGAGGCTATTCCACCTAATTTGACCGTTCCGGACGTAACGGTGGGCTCGGATTTTTGAAATTCAATTTCTATTTTAGTGAATTAATTATTCTAAAATGGAAGAATCATCCGGAGCCATGATAAAATTGACTGCTACAAATTACACACTATGGAGGCCCAGGATGGAGGATCTCCTTAGTTGTAAGGATCTATATGACCCTATAGAATTTGAAGGGCAGAGACCTGAGACAGAAAAAGAGGCAGAGTGGAAGAAAATTAATAGAAAATGCATCGGTCAGATCAGACAATGGATCGATCATAGTGTCTTCCACCATGTAGCCAAAGAAACAGATGCATATACTCTATGGAAAAAATTAGAGAGTATGTATCAAGCCAAGTCAGCACGGAACAAAGCCATCCTGATGAGACGGCTTGTGAACTTGAAGTTGCGGAGCGGAACTCCTGTAGCAGAACATACAAGTGAGTTCCAGAACTTGGTGAATCAGTTGACAGCAGTCGAGTTACAGCTTGGAGACGAGGAACAAGCACTTCTACTTCTCAGTTCCCTTCCAGATTCATGGGAGACATAGTGGTCTCCATCAGTAATTCAGCACCCGGAGGCAGACTTACCCTATCAATGGTTAAGGATGCCTTAATGAACGAGGAGGCGAGAAGAAAAGATGCAGGCGCCAGTCAAGATGAAGCCTACATCACAGAGAATCGAGGAAGATAGTCTCAAGGTGAAGACTGGAGAAGAGGTAGAAGCAAAAGCAGAGGTAGATCGACAAATAGAAGAGGCAGATCAACAGATGGGCGGAGACCCACCTACAAATGCTATCACTGTGGCAAAGAGGGTCACATGAAGAAAAATTGTCGTAGTCTTCAGAAGCAGAACCAGGAGAGTTCACAAGCACAAAGTAGCGACGAGCCACGAGTTACAGTTGTAGAAGATGTGACCATCTGTGCAGAAGAGACGTGCTTCCACACAGCAGACCAAGGAGTAGAATGGGTAATTAACACAGCAGCTTCCTGCCACGTCACTCCTTGCAGAGAGATCTTCACCACGTACAAAGCAGGAGACTTTGGGATAGTGAAGATGGGAAACAACAGCACCGCCAAAATCATGGGAATTGGTGATATTCAATTCCAAACGAACGTCGGATGCAAAATAACTTTGAAGGACGTTCGTCATGTGCCAGATCTTCGACTCAACTTGCTCTCGGTAAAAGCCTTTGATCAGCAAGGTTATGAGAGCTGCTTCACCAACGGTACATGGAAGATGTTGAAAGGGGTCATGGTGGTTGCTCGAGGTAAATTATGTGACAATCTTTACAGGACTCATGTAAAGATAAACGGAGAGAGCCTTCATGTAGCAGAGCACATGGTACCTCTAGATTTGTGGCATAAAAGGCTCGGTCACATGGATGAAAAGGGTTTATCAATCCTTCAGAAAAAGAAGCTGATCACTGTTTCCAAGGATGCAGCGTCTCATCCTTGTGACTATTGTTTGTACGGAAAACAACGGAGGGTGTCATTCAGCTCCTCATTAGTGAAGAAATCAAAGCTATTGGAGCTAGTACACAGTGATGTATGCGGATCTCTCGAAGTCGAGTCCTTAGGCGGTAAAAGGTATTTCTTGACCTTTATTGATGATGCATCTCGGAAAGTGTGGGTGTATTTTCTCAGGACGAAGGATAAAGTTCTGGAGAAGTTCAAGGAGTTTCACGCCATGGGAGAACGTGAAACGGGTAAGAAATTAAAATGCCTTCGATCAGATAACGGAGGCGAGTATACCTCCAAAGAGTTCAATGCCTACTGTCGAAGATATGGCATTCGACATGAAAGAACAGTCCCACGCACACCACAACACAATGGAGTGGCCGAGAGGATGAATCGAACCATCATGGAACGAGTCAGAAGCATGCTCAGATTGGCTAAGTTACCCAAGCCATTCTGGGGGGAGGCAGTTCGCACCGCCTGTTACTTAATCAACAGAGCACCATCGGCACCACTGAACTTCGAGATTCCAGAAAAGGTATGGTCTAACAAAAAGCCCTCCTATAATCATTTGAAAGTGTTTGGTTGTTTAGCCTTCGTACATGTATCCAAGGAGCTCAGACAGAAGCTCGATGCAAGAACTGTTCCATGTATCTTCATCGGTTATGGAGATGAAGAATTCGGATACAGATTATGGGATCCCAAAGAAAAGAAAGTCATCCGGAGCAGAGATGTCGTATTTCACGAAGACCAAACATATGAAGACGCTGAAAAAACAATAATATCTACAAATCCCACTAGCAGTGCCCCAGATATTGTTGCAGACTCAACACCAAATGCCACAAGAAATGATGAAGTACCAGAAGAAGTTCCAGAAGCAGATCAGGAGGAAGAAAATGAAGAGATTGCTGAGCCGGGGGAGCCACAATCACCCATAGAAGCTGCTATACCTCCTGGAAATGAAGAACCTCAACTACGACGATCTGAGCGAGGTCGGATTCTGTCGAGGAGATATCCGGAATCAGAGTACACACTGCTTACTGATGAGGGGGAGCCAGAAAGCTTTCATGAAGCTTTATCTCATCCAGACAAAGAACGATGGCTGCATGCAATGCAAGATGAGATGAATTCTCTAGAGAAGAACAAAACTTATGAACTGGTCGAACTCCCAGAAGGAAAGAAGGCACTGAAGAACAAGTGGGTATTCAAGCTCAAGAAAGATGGAACAGGAAAGGTGATAAAGCACAAAGCCCGATTGGTGGTAAAAGGATTCCTTCAGAAGAAAGGAATTGACTTTGATGAAATATTCTCACCGGTAGTAAAAATGTCATCAATCCGCGTCATCCTCGGATTGACAGCAAGTCTTGATTTGGAGCTTGAACAGATGGATGTGAAGACAGCATTTCTTTATGGAGACTTGCATGAAGAAATCTACATGGAGCAGCCAGAAGGGTTCGAGGTTCAAGAAAAAGAACACCTCGTGTGCAAGCTCAAAAAGAGCTTGTATGGCCTCAAACAAACACCAAGGCAATGGTACAAGAAGTTTGACTCCTTCATGGTGAGTCATGGGTACAAAAGAACCGCTGCAGACCAATGCGTCTACTTTCAGAAACTTCCAGGTGGAGACTTTGTTGTATTAATGTTATATGTGGACGACATGTTGATCGTCGGAAAAGATGCAACAAGAATAAAGTAGCTGAAGAATGAACTATCAAAAACCTTCGATATGAAGGACTTGGGACCAGCTCAGCAAATCTTGGGGATGCACATTCGTCGAGACAGAAAACAAAAGAAATTATGGCTGTCTCAGGAGAAATATGTTGAACGGGTAATTCAAAGGTTCAACATGGATAGTGCTAAGCCAGTTAGTGTACCACTGGCTAATCATTTCAAGCTGAGCAAGAGATCATGTCCCTCATCCAAGAAAGAGATAGAGGAACATGGCGTCGGTACCCTATTCTTCTGCTGTAGGAAGTTTGATGTATGCCATGGTGTGTACAAGGCCAGATATTGCTCATGCTGTAGGAGTCGTGAGCAGATTTCTTTCCAATCCAGGGAAAGAACATTGGGAGGCAGTCAAGTGGATTCTCAGATACCTTAAAGGTACTTCGAAGATATGCTTGTGTTACGGGGGAGCTGATCCAATCTTGGAAGGCTATACAGATTCAGATATGGCCGGAGAACCTGACAGTAGGAAATCTACATCAGGTTTTGTTTACACTTTTGCAGGGGGAGCTGTATCATGGCAGTCAAGACTACAGAAGTGTGTTGCGCTATCCACGACAGAGGCAGAATACATTGCCGCAGCGGAAGCTGAAAAGAAATGTTGTGGCTGAAGCGGTTTCTCCAAGAACTTGGGATTGAGCAAAAGGAGTATAAAGTACACTGTGACAGTCAAAGTGCTCTGGATTTGAGCAAGAATTTAGTGTACCATTCTCAAACGAAGCATATCAACATCCGCTATCATTGGATACGAGAGGTGATGTACAAGCAACTGTTGAAACTAGTGAAGATCCATACTAAAGAGAATCCAGCCGACATGTTAACAAAAGTGGTCACCAGAGACAAGCTAGAACTATGCAGAGACATAGTTGGATTAGAAGCTGTCTAATTACTTTTGTTGTTACTCCTTTTCACATGGGATGGAGGGGGGAGAATTGATGAGCTCATGCATGACATGCATGAGTTCTAGAATTCTGCTGAGCTCATGCATGACATGCATGGCTTCCAGAATCCCTCCCATGTGAATGCATTGAGAGTCAAATTAGTTAGGCACCTCCAATTTTGAAAATCAAAGGAAGTAGCCAAATTTGATTTGAATTTGTATGCAGAATTTTCCCTATAAATATGGGACGAATTCTGCCTTGTTTAATCATCACAGAGATTCCAGAGAGAATCCAGAGTCTAAACCAGAGAGTTTAGGATTAAGAGAGAGAGCCAGGAGAGCTCCAAGAAATTTAGGGGAGTTTTTTTTGTATAATTCTTGTATATCAATTTTCTTTGTGAATACAAGTAGATTTTCTCCCAAATCTCTGTTCTGAGTTTGCATTGCATCCCAACAAAACGGACAAGCCACGAAAGCAAGTTCGGAGATTAATGGAGTCGCCACCCAAGTAAATAACCACAAAAAATTAAATGAGTGATGGCAATCTGATCTCATGTTTTTGGATCTAAACTACTTTTACCTCTTTAGAAATGAGTTCATCATTTTTTAGAGTTATGGTTTTCCATCTTGATCCTAGGTTTATTTTGCATACAACCATTTTTATCTTTTTATTAGTATATGGGGTGTCAATAGAAAAACATCTAAGAAAATGGAAGAGGAGAAGAAAGTACATTGTCCTTCAAACATGGGGAAAAGGGAATGGGATTACAACACTTCGAGCAAAATGAAGCAAGATAATAAATGTTATAATCATAAAGGAAAAGAATATAAAGCAAATGTAGGCTACCACATTAAAAGAAGCATAAGATAACAGCAAGATAATAACAATAATAACATGAATAAAGCAAACAAAAGCAGTAGGAGCAATAAGGCAATAAAGAATAATACAGTAATGCACAAATAAAGCACAAAGAACCATAAATAACCACAATAGAACATGAAAAGTAAATAAAGAAACATAAAAGAAAGTAGCAAGATAAACAAAGCAAGGCATAGTAGATAAAGCATGCATAAAGCAATTAAACTAAATGTTGATAAATAAGGTAATAAAAGCAACGTAACGCAATAATCTATGAAAGCAAAACATGCAATAACATAACAATAATATAAGAGATCATGGAAAACAATAAAAGTAAATAGATAATGACAACATGAACAAAATACCAAGAAAGCATGTAGTAGGATAAACTAGAGATGAAGAGTTTTGGCCGAATGAATTTGGGAATGTCTCTATAGGAGAGACCCATTCCTATAGCCCCAAAATAAGTGAACACTCATGATTTGGATGTCAATTACTTGTTAGCCAAAGAAATGAAGAGAAAGTAATCACCTATGGTTTAGATGGCACCTACTAATTAAAATAAAAGAGGAAGAATGGGAGAAAAAGGAATATACACATGAAAAGTGAAGATACTATAAACAAACACTAAATCAACCAAAAAAAAGGGTAAGCATTTTGAAAAATGAGCAATCATAAACTAAATTACCATAGTGAATAAATGACAACACTAAAATGAGGAGGACATTATAAGTAAACGGAATAAAGAAGAGGGTATAAAAAAATTAGTAGTTAGAAGAAAAAAGAAAAAGACATGCAACATACGTATAGAATCATATAAACTAAACAAAGCATTAACTAAACATCGATGGATAAAACATGGCATTTCCGATCATTATTAACACAATTAAGACTTGAACGAAGATAACTAAAAAAAAAAAAAAAACAGACTAAGTGACGATTACTTGTAGGTTAAGTAACGTTATTATATATGTTAGATCATCATGAGAAGGGGGAAGGGAAGCAATCACTCTTGGATTGAGTGATGCCCTCTTAACAAGTAAAATGAAAGGAGGAGGAAGAAAGAAGATGCTATGAAACATGGATATGGCAATTCATTAATCAAGTGAAACTATGCATGCATAAACCAAATGAGTAAGTAAAGAAAGGAAGAAGAAGACATTCAATTGGAAATGCATGGATCTTTATAAAAGTAAAACATGTATAAATTACAAAAAAAAAAAAAAGACAGATGAAAACATGATCAAAACAAAGTAACATAAATTAAGCTAATAAGAAGAATTAAAGAGGAGAAGAAAAAGGAAAGGCATAAACAGCTGAACATAAATTAAGCATGGTATAATACTATTAAAACTAAACTAAACATAATTAATTAAACAAGGCATAACTAAAGCATTAATAAAGGTTTGGGTATAACACCCATGGGAAAGGGTGTGTACCAAAACATTACCCTCCCTGTCAAGGGTCGGTATGCCTATTAATCATGCAGCCGACCCTTTACCGGGATGTGTATCTAATTATTAGATAGACATCCCTTCTCACAGGTTAAACTAATCAACTAAGAGAATAATTAAATAACTAAATTAATTAATTAACTGTTAACTAAAGATTAGTAGAAGAAGAAATGTAAATTATAGCCCTCAGGAAACTTACCAACTTCTCAATGGATCAGAAGTAGAATTATCGACTTCAAAGACACACAAAAGCTTACAAAACACTATCTCAAAAAAGACTGCAAATGAATCTTAGGACTACAAAAATAGCCTTCCCAAAACTCCAAAAATAAGGTTCTTGAAGAATATTCAGGATCTCTTTCTCTCACTATTTTAGGGGTATTTTCTACCTAAAAATCGTTATCTTGGGGAATAGTTTGTTTTCTTTATATAAGGTACTTGGATGGCCTGAAATGTGATTCACAAGGAATGTGGAACTGTTGTTACAAGCGTTGGCGCCAGGCAGTCACAATCCTTCTTAGGTCTTCAATGATATTCTCAGGCGTGAACCCTAGGTTCTAAGCTCAGGCATGCGCATGTACGTACAAGCATGCATTGGTGATCCGCGTATGCATAGGGCATTAGAACGTAAGGCAATGACACAACTCTTAAAAGGACTCATCCCTATTAGGCTTCCTGATTGTTTTTCTCTCCTTCTTTCCCCTTTATAGTGTTTTTTTGGTGTTCTAACATCCCTTCCGGTCTGATTGATGTCTGTAGTTATCATCATCGAGTGTTTGAACCGTCAGTAAAATTCTAATACTTACAACCGTAGAGTTCATATTCACGCTAAATATAATGGTCACGGGCCGACGTTAGGGGCCATTTTAGATATTTCCTAAAACAAAAGGCGCAACATAGTTTCCTTAACCTCCAAGGGCAAATTGTAACTAACCATTTTGAAAAACTTTTCTGATAAAAATGGTTAAGTTTGCTAAGATTATTAATATCCTCCAATATCTTAATATAAACTTATTAATATTCATTTAATTTATATTTTACTAAACATAAAAATTTATAAGTTCGAACATTTACGTCTATAATTTATATATGACACCATGTCTAAATAAAGTAAGGCCTCACATTATTTTCTCATAATTCTTCACACAACTTTTTCATTTTCAGAGACCTCATTTTTTAAAGTTTTTTATTTTTTTGTGGTTTATCTCTTGATCTAAAAAAGTCCGTGTATATGAGTGCATGAATTTGACTTTAATCCAATATTTGTGTCATTTTTTGCATCTTGAGAAAGTATTTCTATTTCATGCTTGGTATGACATATGACACCTACTAGATTTCACGGTTAAGATTTATTTTTGTATTTTTGACCAGACAACAAAGTTTTACTAATCCAAAAACATCTCTTTCATTGTTTTACTTGTCTCTTTCATCTTCGTACATCTCTTCTAGAGCAGATTTTATATTCCTAGTGTTCTTTTTTTCTTTTTTACGATTGTTTTCTCTCCTTACTAATTCCAGTTTATGTTGACTCCGGTAACAAAATTGATGCACTTTTGAAAAAAGAAATATATATTTTAGTTCAAAATAGAGATTTTTCTAGCTTTTGGAGAGATGTGTCTAATTCAAAAGAATTATGAGAAGTTATTGAAAAAGAAGTTGAATCATCGTCGTAAAATTTTGATTGTACCAATCTTCTTATGCACAAGTTCTGAATTTCTTCTACTGTCTTGTTTTGTTTTTGAGATAGAGAACAGGTGGTTAGATGTGTTCTTTATCATATGAAATGCCGAAGAAGCATGAGAAAATAGAAGCATTAGAAAGTGGAAACGTTTTTTACTTTCTGTGGTTAAGTATTTGACTTTAATGAAACTATATTGTTTGGGGTCAGGCTAGGGAGCAGCTGCTGTACACATACAGCAGCTGCTTTTTCAATTTTTTACTCGGGGGCAGAAGTTGTGTTTACAACTTTTGCACCCGTTTTACCACAAAAAGCAGCTGCTGTATGATACAGCAGCTGCACCGTTGAATATAATATTTGCCACGTGTTATAAGATTTTGCGAAGGTTAAAAAGTTCATATCAAGAAAGATCCTAATTCAACTTAAAAATAATAACAATTATTTAACTCGTCTTATGGCCGTTAGCCTGAAGACAAATGACAGAACAAAAGAAACCGTTCACTAAAGATTAACAAAATAATAATATAAACAAAATGGGACATCTTCTGTTTATGTTCTTGATTCCTATGGCTCAGGAAGCATGATGGTTACAAGCAATCTTTTTTTAAATCTGAAAACTAAGCAAAAAGATGGTACAAACAAAAATTGCATAGGGTATAAAGAAAGCTGCAACTTACCTACCAAGGCAAATTCTTGAAGCTATCATGACATAGGCGTTTACCTGGTTATGTTGATGACCATGAAGGCAGGACTCTTCCAGAATTTTTTTGATCAGTCTTTGTTGCTGAGACATTCATTTCAAAATCATACTCGTAATCATTAAAATCCAGTTCATCCATGCACTCGTAGAAAGATTCTGGCTCTGTAGAAATGGAAACATCAGTGTTTTTGTTCTGCCACTTAGCTGCCCTTTTCTTGGATCGAGCGGTGCTTTTAGTGAAGTCATCATCTTCCTCTATGTTTGCATTTGGAACTCTATTTTCATCTCTTCTTCTCTTTATGGAATCATTGCTGTCATTACTACTGCTGCTATTCCTGTTGGGATTATAGAATTCCTTGACGGTAGATTCAATGGTTTCCAACAAGCGATCTCCATACTTGCTTACCTTGGCCCTGTGTGAAGCCAAAATGTAAATATACATTAGCCTTTAGTTGACCTTATTGGTATAAGATCTAACTGTGGAACTTACTTTCCAATGCCATTGATCTCGAGTAGCTCTTCCTTTGTTCTGGGAACTCTTTTGCTTATGTGCTCCAGCGTAGCATTACTAAGCAAGAGAAAAATATCAACTTATCAGGATATATCAAATATAGCAACTTATAAGACATACTATGAACATAAGTATTCACCCTATATAACTCATAAATATTCAACCCTATATAACTCATAAATTAAAAAATAATGATAATAATAAAAAACTCAAGTATATTGTGAGAATCAGAAAATAAAATGATCTTAGAGACAGACTGATGGAATGGCCGAGAGCTCACCCAAAGATATGGTATGCCATGAACCTCTCCCCAGCTTCTTTAACGAGAAGAGTTCGAAGCATTCTCAAAGCAGTATATAATTTGGCTGAGAGATTCTGTTGTAATACCAAAATAAAAGTTGATTTGCCAGTTCAGTGAAGATCTCATCAAGCAGATAAAGGAAAAGAGATTAAGATAAATATATCAATATACCAAGTCTACTTCATTTTGAGGTTGGGCTGGAGAGTCAGTTGGACTTAGCTTCCCGGACATAAGTGAGCCTTTTGCAGGAGTTGCCTCAGATTTGCTCAGTTTTGATGCCTTTACAGAAGAAGGGAATCTGCAATGCATAAAAGATACTAGTATCAACATGTAGTTCTGCATACAGCTCATTTAGTTGAGTGGAAAATTTTTAAATGCCTGCAAGCTTCTGCTTATGAACTAATTCAAAACATCAAAGAATTTGAATAAGCCAAGCACAGCTGAGATTGGTTGCTTTCTGCAGATCTCACGTATATAAATTCTAGTCAAGAAAAGCCTTTTCGTTTTCTCCATGGACTATAGACAGTAGAATTCCTTGACAGAATTAAGAAAAACGAGGCATTTGGAACTGGAAGCCCACAGATAGTAAGGAATCTTATAAATGATTCCAGAAAAGAGTTTACATAGGACAAATTGAAGTTGTTTTAATCTCAGCATAAAGAAAGAAAATAACCTTAATATGATATTCTGCCTGCCAACTCTGAGATTGTGAGCTTTGGATTCATTCACCTAAACAAATTAAAATAACAAAAGCAATTTTTTGAGAAGTAAATAATTAAACATAGAGATTATAGAGAAGCATCTTTCTTTTAATTTCAACTGCGTACAGTGACCAAATTCGGTAACTTAGCTCTAAAAAGAATTAGAACAGCTATAAATACCTTTAATACAGATGATACAGATCCGTAAATGTCACTTTTCTTAACATCCTCTACAAGAAAATCCTCAGTAACAAGATGACGCAATACACGGGAGGCTTCACCCTTGGCTAGACGTTTTCCAGCTCCATGCAGGCTCAGAGTCTCATGTCTGTGTTTCTTAACCTATTTTTGAGGAAAAAAAAGGTGTGCAGCTAAGAATACAGACATAGAAATTGTAAGCAGTAGTACCAAACATACAATTTGTTGTTTAGACATACAAACTGGCTCAAGGATCCCCTGTAAACTTCTAAAATATGAGACGATGAAAACTGCTGCCCTGTTGACTTCACCAGTTCAACCTATGCAAGGTTATAAAACATGTAAGGGGACGAGCAACGTAAGTAATGCAAATACAGTATGTTAACATGCATGACTCAAATCCAAAATAAATGGGGCTACCATGACAAGAAAATGTAACAAGAGAATAATGATGATGACGATGATAAAAAAAATTTATAATTTATAAAAAAAAAATTAAAAATAAAGCTATCAAACCAATTGCTTTGCCGTGTCAGTGACATCCTTCTCAATAAAACTTTTAATCTTGGAACAATTATCACATGTTCTTTTGCAGTTGGTGGTATCAAATTTCTCTCCAAAATGAACAAGCTGAAGCAGACGTCGGCAATCAACATCATTTTCACAATAACTGACCTGAAGCAGTGAAAATCATTATATAATTTTTATTTGAGTGAGGCGATAAAGCTGTAATTGCAACAACAGCAAGTACAAGTTTAATCTAATACCATACGCAGAAGATTCTCAGTGTTTGTTTCCAGTATCCTCCCTGAATTTGCCACATTGATACGATTATGTCCAGGTGTAAATGGACTTTGCTCAGCAACTCCTTGGCTAATCATATGCTTCACTCGTATCTGCAAAAGAATAGAAAATGGTTATGCAAGCAATAAGCCAAAGTAGGAAACCAATAAATAGAGGTGAGAGAGAGAGAGAGAGAGAGAGAGAGAGAGAAGTGGTAAAGCCCAGCACATTCAGCATTATCCTATTTACAAATGAAACACCACTTCCATCCTCCAAAATAAAGAGTTAGCAAAATGACAACAAGAGTAGCATACGTAGTCACTGTAACTGTAATACAACACACAAGACGACCGCTGACCATCTCGCCCGGCACGACCGCACTCCTATAACATGGCAAAAGTGCAATAAGCCAAAGGAATGATTACAATTATTTGACCTATTCATGGTTGTATACCAGTTCTCAGAAATTGGATTTACAATTCCAATTTTTAAAGGTTTTCCAGTTATTACCTGATGGTAACCTTCAATAGATTTTGGAAGGGAATGATGAATTACAAAGCGAACATCTGGTTTGTTGATACCTGGAAAAACCTATACTAAGTAAATGATTGTTTTCCTTAATACTGATAATGAGGCAACAATAAGAAAAAATAAATGATACCCATTCCAAATGCCACTGTAGCGCAAATTATATTAATTTCATCTTTGCTCCACTGCTTCTGAATGAAGGCACGTTGTGCAGGATCCATGCTACCATGGTAAAAAGCTGCTTTGTGTCCATATTCCTGAATAATGGAAGCATTAGCTTGAGCAGACATAATTCGGAAGTATGAGAATGAAACGCTACAAATACCCGCAAGTTTCTTATTTTACAAATCTATTTCTTTTCCTTTTACCAAGGACAAAACGAAATTAGTGGAAAGAAGAACATAACAGAATTAGAGAGTCAAGCAAAACTCATTTCAGATATGCCATGAAAAAGTCTAATAGTTTTGCAGTTTCCAAGTTATGAGATAGAAAGCAACAACAGTGAAAACTGAAAAGCATCACATATGAGTTAAATTGGATAACTATAATTCTTCTTTATCATCTCAAGCATGGATACAGGAAAGTCATAGAAACTAAAACTAGCTAGCTGTAAACAATCATAATAAACGCCAACCAATTGCTTCCCAGAAAACCAACAATAAAAGAACTTAAAATAAGATTCAAGCAAAAATCAATTAACCAATAATACAATAACCACCCATTTAGAGGATTGACATTATTTCCAACAAGTCTATGCTATCACAACTTTGAAATATTTATTTAAAAATTAAAAAAAAAATAAAAAACCCACTTGAGATGGGAAAAATCCCATAAAAAAGACGAACCTGTAACTTTTCAGCAACTTTTTCGCAGTCCATTCTTGAAAGACAATAAATAATTCCACATTCATCAAAATGGTTTTCTTTGACGAACTTGTCAATGTCTTCAAGACATTTCTTTGTCTTTGGGATAACAGAATACCTGCAATCTTCATAATGAGCAATGATTTCAACATTCAGCAACAGTTCATCTTCATTCAAAACTTACCACAGATTAGGGCGATTAAAACTTTGCCGGAAAATAATGCAGTTAACAAGACCAAGAGCTTGAACAACATCTTCTTTCACACTGGCTGTTGCAGTGGCTGTTAAAGCTAAAACCGGAGTATTTGGAAACTTCTGCTTCAAGATGCCAAGGCCCTGGACATTTCACAGTTTCTTGCCATTAAACACTATTGTTCTACAGCACCAAGCTGAAAAGGATTTAAAAATTTAAGAGCCACAACCTGGTAATCTGGTCTAAAATCATGTCCCCACTGACTCACACAATGAGCTTCATCAATAACAATCCTGGCAAGAAGCTCACGGGAATGTAAACTCTCCAAGTGTCGCAACAGAACATCACTTCTGCAGTAAAACAATGGAATCTTTCAAGTGATTTTGCAGCTTGAAAGGATTGTTACAAATATTTAATCAACGCATATATTACTGGTTTTTCCAAATTGTACATGTTTTCTTTTATTTTTCTTTTCTTTTTTTGACAGAAAACTGTAGAGTTATAAAACTTGAAAAAAGGGCTTAAAAAATATAAAATAAACAACATCCAGCAAAAACTATATAAAATAAGAATTGAAATCAGCTAGGGAAATATCATCCATAAGCCACCCAAAATAAGATGTGCAGGCGTAGACACCCAACAGCTCTAACTTCCACGCTCTTTTATCCTCCACTATTTCATTACTAGGTGCCCTCTCTAATAACTCCAAAAGACTTGCATATTCTTGAATTTCCCTTCTCCCAAATTTCTTTTGAAATTGAAGTTCCAACTCCAATTTAAAGAAGAATGAGAACTAATGACGGAATGATAGATCCATTTCCAGTAGAACACAATCTATGAAGGTGAGGGAACCTCTCACAACAAAAATATAATAATAAAATAAGATCTTCCAATCCACTTATCCTCCCAAAGTCTAATGCTCTTCCCATTTCTCACAACATGTTTGATATAAATAAGAAAAGAGAATTATTCCTCATAAATAGCTTTCCAAGGACTCATTAAGGATCCATACTTCATCACATTAGCAACAACATGTTAATGCATGTTTCTGATCAGAATTTTTCATATCTAATGGTCTAAAAATAAAATAAAATAATTATGAGATTTTATTCCATCCCCATCACTTAAAACCAAATCCCTCCCAAATCCTTGTGTGAGGGACATTAATCCAAAAATCCATTGTTAAACTACAGACCTGAACAGCTAAAATAATTTAAATTCATCATTGCTATAACATTAAACAGGTCAGGGTCCAGGGCTTGGTTTAAAGAGGGGAAAGAAAATTATTGATTGTCCATCGCCACCAACAAAATGACATTTGTATTACACTTTACTCGCTTAACTGCTAAACAAAAGTCAGCAGACAAACTCATAATATAATAATATTTGTCCGGCTCTGCCAGTCCAGATACTAAAATGGGCCAGAAAAAGGCTCATTCTCAGGTTGCCCCTAATTTAGAATACAACGATAAATTATCTTTCTTATATATTTTTCATCTCATCTTGCATTTCTGAAGATGCTAAGTTTCTCCACCTCAGTCACTTAAAATAAACATGTCCAGATCCTTTGATTTTTTGAATTCAAAGTAATACTAGGCAAGTAATGCTGCAGAAGTTATTATAGAACTTGCTGACGAATAATGTACAAAACAATACAACTAATACAAGTGACACTTACTTGGCAACTTTCTCTGGTGTGACATATAACAACTTGTATTTACAATAATCAGAGTTCAGTTCCCTAAGAATCTCCTGTTGTTCAGTCCACTCCATACTGGCACTAAGATAAGCAGCGGGTATATTTGCCTATTGTACAAATAAATGGAGAAAAGCACCCACTCTTTGATAAGAAGCTGGAAGATGATCCAAATTAAAAGAAACAAGTGCGTAAATCAGTAAAATAGCAAATATCACCTGCAATAGATGCATTATTTGATCTTGGATAAGTGATACAAGAGGAGAAATCACCAATGTTATCCCCGGACATATAAGTGCAGGGAGCTGAAAGACAACAAAATAGAAATGTTTGACATCCTATGTTTAGAAGCAAAAAAAGTTTAATATCAGAGTTAATAAAATATTAAAATCATAAGAAAACTCTTCCAATAAGAAGCTGAACTTGAAAAAGTTATTTGCCAAAATTTTTATGATGCTGGCACCACTTAGTCTAAGAAAAAGTTACAAGGGCACCAACATGATTACTAGTAACAAAAGGGAGCAAATTAAACCAAGCATGCAACTGAACAT
>SNVD02013810.1:0-84466 GCA_013180625.2 Boswellia sacra
CCTAGTTACCCCTTTGAGCCTCTGTAAACCTTTTTCTTTGTTAACTCCCTAAAAGATTTCCTAACCTTAATTGAATTTGTTCCAAACAGTTTATCCCTTACCTATGAGCATGTAAATCATTCGCAATTATATTTTGAGCTATGTTCTGTTTTTGGGAAGTTAGAGGAGGTTGGATTATGCCATGAGCAATGCAAGTGAGTTTATGAGCATGTAAATCATTCGCAATTACAATTGGAGCTATGTTCTGGTTTTGGGAAGTTAGAGGAGGTTGGATTGTGCCATGAGAATGCAAGTGAGTTTTATTATGTTTGTAAAAAAAAGAGAAAAAAATCTGTACTTATCTTCCACGTACTTAAACATTGAGGACAATGTATTGTTTAAGTGTGGGGGAGTGGAATTGAAGTTAAAAAAAAAGAAAAAAAAAGAAAAAAAAGAGTTCTATACCCTTGGGCGTTCTTAAAAGGAATGAAACAACAAAGTGTGGGGGTGTAGTTTCTTTTGCTTTCTAAAAAAAAGAAAAAAGAAAAAAAAAGAAAAAAAAGAGAGTTCGAGTGTTCTGAATAAGTTTGGGAGAGTCATTTGATGAATAAGAATGAATTTTTTATGTCATTGGCTTGAGCTCCACATAATATTGAATGATTTTATGTGTTTGTGGGTGATTTGAGCCTAATTATTATCCTTTATCATACCTTCACCCAAGCCAAACGTTACAAGCTTAATAAAGTCCTACTTGATCCTTGGTGTTGTGCATGTCTACATTAGGGGAGAGTGACTTGAAAAGCAGGCCTATGGAGTTCATTTATACACACATCTTCAATATTAAATATGATTCATTTTTATGCATAAACTCATCTGTGTTACAAGTGATTATGTGAGAATGGCTCTACACACACACACTTGAGGAATTGAAGTGAAGCGAAACTAATCTTTCGGATAAAATTCTGATCAAGTGCATTATTTTGAAGTTTTCCTTGGGTTATAATTAAGTACAATCTTTGAGGCCTATTTGCAAGATGAAGCATTTGTGTGTTTTAATTTTTTGTTGATTCTGTTTCTGTTTAGTTTTATTTCACATTGTCGTAGTTGCTCGAGGACTAGCAAAGTCTAAGTGTGGGGGAATTTGATAAGTGTCTATTTATATATCATTTTCATATCAATTCGTCCATGTTTCTTTGCTATATTCCTTGGTATTTTTATGTTTTGTGTGGTTTTGATGTTTGTAGGAGTTTTGGAGCAACTTGCACAAAAATGGAGTAAAACCCTTCATTTTCACCTCTGCTAGTCAGTGATCTTCTCGGATTAAATTGTATTGATATACAATGAACCCGACGACATGTTATATACCGTCGGAAAGCTCTCGAAGTCTATTTTCTGGAGAAATTTACGGTTTATAAATCCATTCAGTGTACCAAAAGTTGTAATCAAAACAGTGTGAGAGTATAGAAATATAATTCCACAAGCACTGTAGCATGTATAATACGGGGCACTGTAGCAAGTCACTGTAGCAGAGTATTTAAACACATTTTAGGGTTTTATTTTCATAACTTGAGGAGGGAAAAACGTGGGAGGAGGCTGCATTTCTGGATTTCTCTCATCCCTTGGAGTTCTTGAAGGAGAAGAAGATTTTGAAAGAGGAGGAACTACAATTCCAAGAAGATTCATCTACAAAGAAGATTTTCAAAGAATTTGCTCAGTTCTTTCGTTCCTTTTCAATTCTGGAATTTCTCTGTATTGTATTTGTTATTCTGATTGAATATGTGTAACTAACTTTGAATTGGTTGAGGGTGATTTCAAAGCCCTTGATATGGATTTTGTGAGTTGATTGTGTAAGAAATTGTTATCCAATTCTCTAATTGAAGTTGCTTGTATTTTCCCATATCTAATGCTTATGATTGCTTATGATTGTATTTGGAATGGCCAATTGAATATAATCTGTTGTTGTCTATTGCTAGATTAGAAATCTTGATCCGTAATTGTCATGAATTTCCAATCATTAGTAGCAAAATCGTGATCAGAGATTGCAATTGGAAAATACAACCTAGGTTAAATAATCCGAACTTGTGTGATTATTGCTTAGATCAACCTATCTTTCTCATCGTTATGCTTCTTTTGAATTAAACTTAGAGAGCTTGTTCTAGGTTGTTTAATGGATAGAGATTAAATAAAGAGCTTGTTTTATTTAACAACAAAGTAAGGAAATATTGGGATAACAGAGCTTGTTGTTATCTACAGTTGATAACTTCAATGCTGTAATTGGATTACAATTCTATGTTAATTCACAAATTCATATCTTGTGGCAGAGAAAGAACCCTTAACCAAGTGTCTCTCATTGAATTTCAATTCATTTAATATTGTGTTGTGTTATTCTTTATTTGCCTTCGTATTCAGTTTAATTAATCATTCAACAAAACCCCCAATATTTAGTTTATTGTTGCTGAAAAATAACAAATTTAATTAGAATCAATCCTCGTGGGAACGATATCTTACTATCACTTTATTACTTGTGCGACTAGTATACTTGCTAGTTTCTATTCACCTGATCCAACAATGGCTCGGATAAATTGGTTTGGAGAAGGCAACAAAAGGCGTCAACTGGATTTAACCCTCCATCTGTAATCTCATTTGCTGGTTTGCTTCGTTTTTGTTTGCTTTCTTTTTAGTGTGTTTATTTGAGATTTTTCATGTCATTTCTTTTGAGTTTTTTCAGGTTATTTCTTTCGCCCCAGGTAATATTTTCTAATCATGGCTTTTAGAGTGGTGGATTAAAAAGTTTAATTCCTCTTGAAACGCATTCCGGATCTCTTCAATCCATAATGGCTGAATAAGGAGGCTAACTTCTAAACTTTTTAGACCCATTCTAACTGACTTGTTTTTGTTTGCTGGCTTGTTGGACTTTGTTATTTTATGAGTAAGTTTAGTTTTATGTAATTTAGTAGTTGTTATGTGTTTTTTGTCTTTATCAGTTTCGATTAAAAAAAATTGTGGAAAAAAGTTGAGAATGGCAGAATATGGGGTGTTCTTTAACCCTTGAAACGCATTCTCTCGACATAAATCTGTAGTTTGTTTATTTCATGTTGTTTGAAGTGTCTTGTATCTTGTTTTGTTCTTTCATAATAAAGGTATATAGGCTGGAAACCTTAAGTCTGCGGGCTACTGGTCCTAAGGATTGTTGAAATATACAATCTTGACTCAGGTGTAACAACGCCACGTACCTCTTTCTCTTGCATTTTATGGGCAATGATAAGGCAATGATTGAATTGAGAATAACTCTTGGAAAATGATAAATGATGCATGGATCTGTGTGCTTGAAATGTTTATTGGTTTTCGCTTTGCTTTTGATTCCTTGCGCAACATTGAGCACTGAGCTATTATCACTGAGTTATTTGTTACTTAGAGAAAGTTTATGTAATTTAAATGTTTCTTCAGATTTCAATGAATTCTAGAACTTGTTTGATGGTCACTCGAGGCGAAATCCTAGACTGTGCAACATTAGGGAAATGATTTAGGCCATCTTTGGACCGTTTGAGCCTTAAGAGCCAACCTTGACTGAAATTGATCCCTAGTTACCCCTTTGAGCCTCTGTAACCTTTTTCTTTGTTGACTCACTAAAAGATTTCCTAACCTAAATTGAATTTGTTCCAAACAGTTTATCCCTTACCTATGAGCATGTAATCATTCGCAATTATATTTTGAGCTATGTTCTGGTTTTGGGAAGTTAGAGGAGGTTGGATTGTGCCATGAGCAATGCAAGTGAGTTTTATTATGTTTGTAAAAAAAAAAAAAAAGAGAAAAAAAATCTGTACTTATCTTCCACGTACTTAAACATTGAGGACAATGTATTGTTTAAGTGTGGGGGAGTGGAATTGCAGTAAAAAAAAAAAGAAAAAAAAAGAAAAGAAAAAGAGTTCTATACCCTTGGGTGTTCTTAAAAAGAATGAAACAACAAAGTGTGGGGGTGTAGTTTCTTTTGTTTTCTACAAAAAAAAAAAGAAGAGAAGAGAAGAGAAAAAAAAGAAGATTGAGTGTTCTAAATAAGTTTGGGGGGAGTAACCTGGTGAATTAAAATAAAGTTGTGTTATAGGGGTGAGCTCTACATAATCTTGAATGATTTATGCGTTTGTGGGTGATTTGAGCCAAATTATTATCCTTGATCATACCTTCACCCAAGCCAAACGTTACAAGCTTAATAAAGTCCTACTTGATCCTTGGTGTTATACATGTCTACATTAGTGGAGAGTGACTTGAAAAGCAGGCCTATGGAGTTCATTTATACACACATCTTCAATATTAAATATGATTCATTTTTATGCATAAACTCATCCGGGTTACAAGTGATTAGGTGAGAATGGCTCTACACACACACACTTGAGGAATTGAAGTGAAGCGAAACTAATCTTGAGATAAAATTCTTGATCAAGTGCATTATTTTGAAGTTTTCCTTGGGTTATAATTAAGTACAATCTTTGAGGCCTATTTGCAAGTTGAAGCATTTGTGTGTTTTAATTTTTCTTTGATTCTGTTTCGGTTTAGTTTTGTTTCGTATCATTTTAGTTGCTCGAGGACTAGCAAAGTCTAAGTGTGGGGGAATTTGATAGGTGTCTATTTATGTATTACTTTTATATCAATTCGTCCATGTTTCTTTGCTATATTCCTGGTATTTTTATGTTTTTGTGTGTTTTGATGTTTGTAGGAGTTTTGGAGCAACTTGCACAAAAATGGAGTAAAACCCTTCATTTTCACCTATGCTAGTCAACCATCTTCTCGGATTTAATTGTATTGATATACAATGAACCCGATGACATATTATATACCGTTGGAAAGCTCTCGAAGTCTATTTTCTGGAGAAATTTACGGTTTATAAATCCATTCAGTGTACCAAAAGTTCTAATCAAAACAGTGTGAGATGTATAGAAATATAATTCCACAAGTTACTGTAGCATGTATAATACGAGGCACTGCAGCAATTCACTGTAGCAGAGTATTTAAACACATTTTAGGATTTTATTTTGATGACTTGAAGAGGGGAGAACGTGGTGGAGGCAGCAGCTCTGGAATTCTTTCATCTCCTGGAGTTCTTGAAGGAGAAAGGAAGCTTGGAAAGAGGAAGAACTACAATCCAAAGAGAATTACATCAAATTTGCTAAGTTTTTCCCTTCCCTTTCATTTTCTGGAATGTCTCCATGTTGTATTGTATTTACCACGTTCTTAAACATGTGTAACTGAATCTGAATTGGTTGAGGGTGATTTCAAAGCCCCTGATATGGTTTTTGTAAGTTGATTGTGCAAGAAGTTGTTATCCAATTCTCTAATTGAATTTGCTTATATTTTCCTATATCTAATGCTTATGATTGCTTGCTGGATTGTATTTCGAATGGCCAACTGAATATAATCTGGTTGTTGTCTATTGCTAGACTAGAAATCTTGATCCGTAATTGTCTTGAATTTCTAATCATTAGTAGCAAAATTGTGATCAGAGATTGCAATTGGAGAATACAACCTAAGTTAAATAATCCGAGCTTGTGTGTTTATTGCTTAGATCAACCTATCTTTCTTATCGTAAATGCATCCATTGAATTAAATTTAGAGAGCTTGTTCTAGGTTGTTTAATGGATAGAGATTAAATAAAGAGCCTGTTTTATTTAACAACAAAGTAAGGAAAGATTGGGATAACAGAGCTTGTTGTTATCTACGGTTGATAATTTCAATGGTGTAATTGGATGACAATTCTATGTTAATTCGCAAATTCATATCTTGTGGCAGAGAAGAACCCTTAACCAAGTGTCTCTCATTGATTTTTCACTCCATTTTACTTTGTGTTGTGTTATTGTGCATTTACATTAATATTTCATTTAGTTAATCCATAAACAAACCCCCCCCAACACACCCCCCCCCCCCCCCCCCCCCCCACCCCATTTATTTTGTTGTTGCTTTTGAACAACAAATTCAATTAGAATCAATCCTCGTGGGAACGATATCTACTTATCACTTTATTACTTGTGCGACTAGTATACTTGCTAGTTTGGAACGCATCAAATGTTACGACCAAAATCCAACAATAATATATGAAATATATTTGTGGCCAATCTCTTACGCTCAAGAGCTCTAAACTAAAAAATAAAAAATAAAACTACCATGTAATTTCAAAAGCGATGAACTCAGTTATATAAAATGACGCTAAAGCAGTTATAACAATTGTAACATATGTAAATAAATTTGCATAGAAGAATTTTATGTTGTTTGGCTAAACCGGCCTATATCCACAGGTAGCTAAGCTGCAATCTATCAAATCGTTCCAGATTACAAACTACTTCCATTTATAGTAGAAGAAACCCCTTTCTCTCTCACTCACCTTTTTTTTGTAACCCACGCTCTCTCTCCAAGAAGTTCAAGCTTAGTAGACTAACTTTCTAACTTGTTGCACTTCACTATCCTATAGATTAAGTTCCCATTGACTTTAAAACACTTTCCGAGTAATACTCAACTAACAAAGATAAAACTCAACAAAGTTGTTTGTACTTTATCAGTCACGACTA
This sequence comes from Boswellia sacra, assembly GCA_013180625.2. NCBI lineage: Eukaryota > Viridiplantae > Streptophyta > Magnoliopsida > Sapindales > Burseraceae > Boswellia > Boswellia sacra. The sequence goes on from SNVD02013810.1 coordinate 6,534, forward strand.
TGGTAAGTACATCAGTTAAGAAAGAGACTACCATGGTATCAGCTGCAGACTCATGAAAGCAATTATCACTACAAAAAAAGAAGGCTTTTAATGCACTCATTTACGGCAGGCATTTGAGAATGCGATAAGAGATGAAAATCTACGGCGGGCTACAATGCCTGCAGTAAAAGACTATTTCATCTACCGCGGTTTTTAATGAACCGCAGTAGAAGGTACTTGCATTAGTCATTTCCTCTCTCATTTTCTCTGTCTCTATCGTGTAATCCCTAATTTCCTAATCTCTCTCTAGCTCTCTCCATCTCGTCTCTTCCATTCAATCTGCAGCCACGCTTGAAAAGTTGTGCGTAAAGGTTCAGCAGCATTTCTAGCTCTTTCTAGCAGCGATATCAGCAACATTCCTTCAAATGAGTCTCTTCGATTTTCTTTTTTCAAGATGAGTTAGTTGCCCGAAACCTCTGCTTTGTGCTTCTCTCCTTTCCCTTCTCTTCCCTCCATTTCTCGCGCCAGAGAAACCTCTTCCTTCCCCTCCACTTATCTCCTACCTCGACCCTCGAGAACTAATTTCCTTCGATTCACTGCCAAAGCTTCTGATTCCCCCAACTTCCTCGGCAATGATTCCTTCAACTTCTTCCCTTGGGCTGATGGTCATAGCGGTAAGCCTTTCATTTCTATTCTAATTATGAGTTCTGATTAACCAATTTTAGTGATATCATTTTGTATGTGGATGCGGTTGCAGGAATCCAATGGGTCCAGGAGGAGAGAGTGACGTTGTTTACTGCTGATGGGCTCGTTCGGATTGGAGGTTCCATACTCCCTCGACGTGTCACTTCTTCAGATGTATGTGTATATACTTTCTATTTCTATCTTTTCAGTCCTTAATTTCATATTTCTAATTTTAGGAGAAGATTTAATTCATTTATTAAGAAACAATTAAAATGATAATCTACAGGATACTTTAAATAATATTATTTTTTTTTTAAGTCTTAGACTAGTTTTTCGATTTAATAAGCTTTTTGGCATTTTTGTTTTTCCAGGTTGCTTATTGGGTGGTTATTAGTTACTTACTACTACTAGTAATACCCTTATGCGCTTTATGGAAATAAGGCTTTTCAGGTTTGTAGTTGAGTTTGGATTGCTATTCTGTATTGAGTCTTGATTGCATTAGGATTTTGGTTTTAGATTTGCCTAGTGTCTTCAACTCTATATCTATAGGAATATGTGATTGCAGTATTAGAATAGATTGTTGGTCGGCTGAAAAGATGAGTACTTTTTGACAGAAGAATCAATGGAAGTCAAAAACCTCTTAAAGAATTCAGCGGTTTCATGAGAGAGATTACATGGATCCAAACCAGAGCCTATGCTTAGGTGCTCTCTTTGATATTGCAGCAACAAATGTAAGCTAGCTAGTCTTCTGCTCATCATTTAAGCTAGCTTTTGACAATATCGAGCCTCTGTCTTATGTATTTGGTTTTGGTCACTTTAGGGACTTGATATAGGCAGAAGGCTTTGCATCTTTGGGTTTTGCCGTTCAATTGAAATGTTAAGTGATGTTGTGGAGGATACCGTTTTGGAGCATGGTGGGGAGGTATGCCATATTGTATATATTTAACTTTCACTGTGATAGCAGAGTTGTCTGTTTTGGTTGTTTAACTCATATTAAAGAGAACAATAGAATAGTTTAACTCTCACTTCGCTATCCAGGAAAATTAAATCACCTCATAGTTTCTATTTCAGCTGCAGTTTGCATAAAATTTCAGGATGGTTACTTCTTTTTTTGGAAAATTGACAAGCCCTAACTTTTATGGATCTTGCATATACTCATTTTCATATGTAATGAAAGCCATAATTCATCCTTGAATTGGATGAAGAGGTCATGGTAGTTGTCTTTACTCTTCACTGGCTGGAACGTCCAAAGCAAAGTTGTGTGTGTGGGGCTGGTTCTACAAGCTGCAAGAGAGAAAATGGGAACATTGCCCTGTTGACCAAAACTGCATAATGAATTGTAATGGGCCAATTCATTTATATATGCTTGAGGGCAGGGACTTCCGCGGTGATCAAATGGTGATCACAAGACCAATGAGTTTACATATGCTCCCTAATTTTTGACACAAGCCACAATCAATCCGGTGTAGAAAGTTTTATGCTAGTCCAATGAATGTGGAATAAATACAAGACTTTTAAGTTCAGCTCTGATTTATCAATATGGATATGGGTACTTTCAGTTTCCATAGCATTGTGTGTTACTTGTTTGGATTTTATGGTTGAATCAGTTCCATTGGCTTTTTGAGAACTAGACTGGCCAGCTGGATTAGTAACTATATTCATCCTTGTTTTGTCTTTGTTTGATCACCAGTTTTAGTCCCAGTTTAACTTAATGTCTTGGTTTGATGTTATCTTGATTTAGTTGAAACACTTTTATATCTTTGTGTCCTTTAAGTTCCATTAGTTGTTTGAGAATTTATGGAAGTGGACCAGTCCGAGTTCAATGTGATGTGACTGACTGCTATAGAACAGAATTAAGAAACCGACTTGCTTCACATTTTGTTGCTTTATTGCGCCATTTTGGTACACAACTGAGTGACTTTGTCTTCAAAGTTTCTTAAGTAGTAGCAACATCTTTCCACAAGTTTCTTCATATCGTATTAAGTAGTATGAATCGGTTATCTTGTTTGTGGATTGGAAAATTATATTTACATTAATGGACAACCTTTGGTTCGAGTTTCAACTCATTGGTTCATCTCGATTTTTTCAATTATGTGCTTTTTGTTAAATAATAATTATGCTTCTAATTGTATTTTGCATTGACTTGATTGTCTGGCATTCATGTTCTGTTATGTTTGATGTGGGCTGAAATTGTTGTATTGTTAGAACATTGATATCTTCTATGCTTAGGTTATTGCTGCCGAAAAGGCAAGCAAAGGTGGTTTGCATGAAAAGCTAACCATGACAGTTGTAGTGCCATATCTGTGGGGGGTTCCTCCTGCTTCTGAAACGCTTCACCTTGCTGTCCAAAGTGGGGGAGGGATTGTAGAAAAAATTTATTGGCAATGGGATTTTTTGTAAAATAAAATGTCTAATTGATGTACACTAATTCTCATAATCATCATCATCTGTGCATTGTGTAAATAAACTATTGTACTCTTATGTACATAATTATTCTCTATTGTACTCTTATGTACAAAATTATGTAAATAAATTTTATCATACTTCTAAAATATGTTTGTGAACTGAAGTATAGAGTTTGGGATTGTTAGAATGGAAAAAGTAAATTGGAGAAGCAAAAGCGGCCAAGCTAAGTCCTTGGGTACCTTTGTGTTGATAGTAGGGGCATTTGTTGTTACATTCTACAAGGGGCCATCAATCATACCAACAAATTCTCCAAGTGTCTTATCACTTCACCAAGTTCTTTCCCCGAAATTAAACTGGATCCTATGAGGATTATTCTTTGCTGCTGAAGCCTTTCTGAATTTAGCATGGTATATTTTGCAAGTATGGCCATTTGCCCTTAACAATGCTGAAAGATAACTAAAAGTTGATGATGACTTCCAATTTTTGCAATTTTGGCAGGCATTTATCCTTAGAGAGTTCCCAGCTGTGCTTATCATAATCTTTTACAATTTCTTCTTTAACACCCTTCTGGCGGTACTGTTTTCTTTGATTATAGTCACAGAACCAAGTGCTTGGAAGCTGAGAATTGATATGGGACTGGTTGCTATCTTGTACTCTGTAAGCATATAGCAATTTCTTCTTCTGTTTTCATTCCAAATTTTGGAAAAGCCATTAGCATTGCTAAGTTTGAGACTGTGTGGTCCTAGGTGGCTTTAATGGAAGCTTGAAAACTTGTTGGTTGCAAATCTGCTTTTCGAGAAAAAAAGTGTCAACTTATACTGGACAATTGGTCATCAAGATGATAAGTAGATTTTCATTCGTGACATAATCTTTATATTTGTATATGCAGGCAGTTATTGGGACCGGGCTTCGCATCAGCTTGGCTACATGGTGCCTGTCAAGGACTGGACCTCTTTATGTTTCAATGTTCAAGCCTATAGCCATTGTCTTCTCTGTTGTCATGGATATGATTTTCCTAGGAGACCCTCTTTGTCTTGGAAGGTATACTTTATCAATTTCATTTTTAATTTCATGAAACTCATAACATGGGAGCTAGCTGTAATTGAAATCACTAGTTGAGACCATGATGGATCTCAGGGAAATTGAATAATCAAACTAGAGTAATATAACTGGAAAAAAAATTTCTACCTATATTTTTGAGAATCTTTCTTTTAAAATATCTAATTCCACTTGAAACTTTCATGACATTTCAACTCTATCAAATATCTAAGAATATTGAAATTCAATATATATGATTTGCTAAACCTACTCTCTAGCATGTCATGATCATGAATGGTTATGGTTTGAATAGAGACATGATGTAGCATAAAGAGATGCACATGCATAGTCTAATAAGTTCTATATCTACCTCCCATCAACTAGCACCAATAATTAAATTAAAGTCTAAATATTATTGATATGAACAAACTTGATGGCTTTAAAATTTATCAAAAACAATTTTGAAGTACTAAAAATTACAAAGATTTGTTTCAAAAATTTCTTAAAAACCTTCCTTGAAAGGGAGGCCATTGAAATGCTTTAAATTGTAGTTGATCCACTAGTATTTTGGTCATCCTAAAAGAAAAATGGAGATACTGTTACGAAATTGTGTTTATTAGATTATATATATTTTACTCATTTGAAGTTTTACACAAACATATCCGAAATTAATGATTAACAACAAATGATCAAACCGAAAAATATCATGTCAACTACAATTATCAAACTAGTGTGATAATTGTAGCAGAAACATGTAAAGGTAACTTGAAGCATATTTCTATTTTTGTTGTCTCAGGAGTTGTGAAACTTGAGTGATGTATAGATTGCCATGCCATGTATTTCTTCCAACTTTGTAAATATTCAATTTGATGCTTCTGCAAGGAGTTCAAGACTTCACAACTTTTGCAGCCCCTTCAATCTTGATAAAATTCAGAAAAAATCTTGTACAATATATTAATATCGTTGAAGAAAATTGCTCTGCCTGTTACAAAGACACCCAAAATAACTAGGTTGTCTTGTCCTTTAGTTATCTTTAGTTAGGTTTGATTAAGTTTTCTGACATGAAGACTTGATTAGAATAAGTCTTGTAGACTTAATTTAGATTTCTGCACCTATTGGAAACAAACTTAGTAGAACTCTTTTTCTTTCATGTTTGCGAATACATTCTTATGTTGTACTTTTATATGTTATACCAATATCAATTTATTTGTTATTTGTATGCGACTATATTCTTATGGATGCAATGAATTGCTTGAAAACGAAAATAGGTTCCAAAAAGTTTGGTTATGGATGCATTGAATGGCCTAAAAACGAAAAGAGGATGCAAAAAGTTTTTGTTAAAAAGAATTCTGCACTTTTTACGGCGGGCCATCTGACCGCCGTATATAAACACACAACTTTTTACGGCGGGCTGACAGCCCGCGGTAAATAACGCAACAACTTTTTACGGCGGGCTAAGAGCCCGCGGTAAATAAATTAGACCACAGCATAACAACTTTTTACGGCAGGCTGATAGCCCGCGGTAAATAAATTAGACTACACAACAACCATTTACGGCGGGCTACATAACCGCGGTTAAAGACCTTTTACGGCGGGCTAAAACCGCGGTAAAAAGTCGAACTCCTTTTTACGGTGCGACTTTATACGGCGGGCCAAAACCACCGTTGGACCGCCGTAAAAGACATTTTACCGCGGTTTTGGCCCGCCGTAAAAGGTCTATTTTCTTGTAGTGTATATCCTCAAGCCTTACAGACCTATGATTGTTAAAGACTCATGCAAGCACTCAAACTCCTAAGTCTTACACGATCTATAAGTACATTCAAAGCTCAATGCTCTCACATAAACAAAGATATAATAACGAGATGCAATTCAGCCTAGTTCTTCACTGCTTCACTTTCACTTGCTTTCTTCTCTGAATGCATAAGTCTTCCAACATATAGATTTCTTTATATAGTGTTCCCATTCAGCTGTGATTCCTTTTCTTATCCCGCAAAATATTCAACATAATTTAAGAGATAAAGATCAATGAGTAATAAGAATAATCTCTTAATCTCCTAAGTAATCTAGGACACTCATGGTCAATAACCTAATCCTATATGAGATAATTAATGCAAGATTCTTGTTGAATATTCACAAACACAATTAAGAGATAAAGCTAATCACAACACAAGCTAACAAAGAAAAGTCCTCAAATAGAACAAAATAGCTTGCATATATATCACCTAAAGTGGGCATGAAGTAAAAGTCTTATAATAGAACTCGTTCAGCAAGCAGTCCTTATTGTATAGGGATTCTTCAAGATCTTTTACATATCAATGAAATAACATGCATATCTTGAAGTCTAGGAAAGTTAAATCATGTTTAAGATATTCAATGAATAATCATGATCATAATCTTTCCTAATACAAGATAAAATAAAACACTTTCCAAAACTAAAACAATATCCTGAAAATATTATGTAGTCACATCTTTCCTAACTGTATCAGTTAAAAACAGAAAGTAATTAAAGCAAAGTCAATCACTTATTACTTAGATTGACACATGGTAGACCACGTGGCGTTGTTCTAACAATCTCCCCTTTTGACATTTTGTGGGAAAAACACTCATATGTCTATGGAAGACAAATCTGTAGGAAATAAGATAAACCACAATTGCAACATATAAGACTAAATTAAAATAAACAAGAACAAACCTGTAGAAATCAACATAAGACAAGAAGATTCGAATAAGGACCACACACACAAAAGTGTAAACGTACTGCTTGAAATAGTGCAAAGATAAATCAAACAACAAAGATTAGTTCCAAAAACAGTAAAAACATCAAGGGTCAGTTGAGTACAACTCCAAAAATAATAACATATCAAAGGTCAGCTCCCTCTAAGTTGAACGTCCAATTAACCCTGTCAATCAAAAAACATATCAGTAAAACATGTCATAGACATATTCAACTCTGTCAACCAGAAAAACATATTAACAGAACATGTCATAGACATATCCATTCTTCTCGCCCTTGTTTGCTCACAAAGAGCAAGATCAAAAATAGGTCTATTGAGATGACTTGAACAAAACATAGTGAGAAATAACATAACTGCAAGAGTAGAATAGATTTGAATCACACTAAGACAGTTGCAAAAATATCCTCCAAAGCAACTTTGGTCAGTCAACAGCATTATCAAAGTGCATACAGACCAAGTTAAAACAAACTAAGTAGAAATAAATGCAAAGTGCAAAACACACACCAAATAGTAGCAAAACACACATTACTCCCCCTTAATTTCTTCTCCCCCTTAGTCAAAACAAGATAAATAAATAAACGAACATAGTTCAAGAATTCATCCAATCAAATTGCAAATTAACTTGCATTCTAGCACCGAACAACTTCTCTTTTTCCCTTTTTTTTTCTGCACAAACTGCCAAACCTCATTTTTGAAGTTGTCTAGATCTTTTGATAAGTCCACGTTTGAGCATCAAGCTCATTGAGCTGCATGTTGTAATCCACACTCATTGTTAGATCATCAGGATCAAATGACTATGAATCTTCTTGATTTTATGTCTCTAACGCTTCTTGCCCTTGTTGAATCGATTGTTCAGGTGCTTGAGAGACATCAGCATCAGCATGTGTCTTTGGTTGGGATGAACGTGACACCTCTGGTGTCGACGCTTGCGACAGTGAGCCAAGCAAGGTTAGTTCCATTGATTTTGACTGGTATCATAGTTATTTCAAGTTGCAAGACAATAAACCCTAGCAGAGAGATTTTTGTGATCTATTTGCAAAGAGATTAGTATGAACTGCGAAGGAAAGAAAAGATGTTTGTTTTAAATAAAAAATCCTAACAAAATCAAGATAACACAATTTCGATCTCCCTCTCAAAGCAAGATTTTCAATTTTCAATATTTTCCTCAAGAATATAAAACACAAATATTTAGGCTTGAAAGAATTTAATGCAAGTCTCACCACTGCAACAAAATTTCAATTTTAAAACTCATTGCTGATGAGTTCTCCTTGTGCACATTGTAAGACATACAAGGCATTTCATTGTTGAGTCATAAAGAAAATTTCAAACACACACAATCACAAATAACATAACTGACGTAGTTAACATAGACTTGACTGAGTATCCTGACTTATTTTAACAAATCATAATCAGAGCTGAATAAAAACAAGATAGATTATCTTTGAAATACTTTATTTTTCATAAAAATAGAATTCAATTGAGTGGTCAATCTCAGCATATCTTTAAAACACACCAAAATTAATCTTAATTGAATTTAAACAAAATACAGTAGCTTCACACATATATGGTGGTAGCCTTTTTCTTGTTGAATGGGTAATCCAAATATATTTCCCAATAATTGCTTTCAACAGATGGCTTTCACTCAACACGTACAGGTAGCCTTTTCTATATTCACAAACAAATTTCATCAATTATAACAACATTGTATTGTAATGAAATAAACAAAACGGCTCATAAAATGCTAAGTTAAGATATACGTTATGATGTTTTAGATATCTCGTACACGACTATAACAATAATCATTCATGCAACTGGGAAACACTAATAGCCTTTCTCAGCTTTTCAAATCTTATTGAGTCTAGTGCCTTGGTAAACAAATCAGCTAGTTGGTTTTCAATTGAAACATGCTCAATGTAGACTATAGATTCAATCAACTCTTTATCAGATATCCTAACATGTAATGCATTCAAATTGGACAGCAAAAAGCAATTATCATTTGGTCTACTTCCTTCTAAGGTGCAAATCATATTAGGATCCAAAACCATGCATTTGTTTTATATGAATTTAGCAGTGTACTCATAATCACATATCTAAGTAATACTAAGCAAATTAGCTTTAAGACCATCATCATTTAAAAAAAAAAAATCTTTAAACTTAGGTAAACCATCAACACATAGTGTACCCTTAACCATGACTTTGCTTTTAGTACCATCTCCAAAAATGATTGACCTTTGATTGCATTTTCTTAAAATTTTTAACAAATTCTTGTTATCTATCATATGTCTTGAACAACCACTATCAAAATAGCAATAATCATTAGTTGATGCATTAAGAATAGTTAAAGCAACATTACATCTATCTGTGTTTTTTCTGACCCAATTTTGTTATGCTTTATGTCACTGTCTGTGTTGTATGTCATATGACTACCTATGCTGTTGTTCATTTTGATACAATAAATTATTCAATTTATAACACCTAGGTCTAAACAAAAATACCATTTTGGAATGAATTTGCTGGGCACAGTCACATTAGATTTCACAAATTATGATGAAACACTATTATATGAACTCTTAGAGCTTTAAGGAGAAACATTCTTACTTGGACTTAGTGATTCTTTATCAGACTTTGTTGTAGAATCTGACTTTGGTAAAGAGTCTGATCTAGAGGACTTCACAAAGGTTGTTTTTGAACTGGATACCTGGTTGTGAGCTTCAAATCCTAATCCATGCTTGTTGGTGCTAATTCTCCCTTGACCAGAATTTCATCAATTTTCTTGTTCGTTTTGATAGATGCTAAATAGTCACATCATGTTCCTTTATGAAATTAGTTTTTCACTCAATTCTTGATTCATATTTTCTATGGTGGACTCGAGCTCATAAACTTTTTCCTCCAAGTGAATTCTTTAACAAGTTACAATCTTAACTTCTTGCAAAAACTTGTAAATTCTCTTTCCAAGTGGCTTGTTCTTTTCAACTTTAATCTCCCATGCATGATAAATATCATTATAAGCCCCCTGCAGTTATTCATAACAGCTAAGATCTGGAACTATTTCTATGACATATATGTTTACAATTCTTGCAAACTTTGCATCTGATTCGACTGTTGCAATAGACTCTAATTGAATTGTTTTCCCTTTCTCTAATGCTGATGCAACATAACCAATAAATCCATTTTTCTAATCTTGATCATTTGAGTTGCTATCAGAATTATCATCACTCTAGGTTGTATTTAGATCCTTGCCTTCCTTTTTTAGATTAGCACATTTAGCCTTATCATGCCCAAAGCCTGAACACTGAAAGCATTGAACGTGATTTTTCGTTTTGGTTCTTTGCTAAATTTTTTAAATTCTATTGCTGTCTTCTCCTCTTTTGCCCTTTACCTTGATTCTTCTTTCTGGAGTGTTTTGTGAGGAACTTCTTAAAGTTTCTTACTATCAGACCAACTTCTTGATCATTTGAGTTCTCTAAATGGCCATCATCTTCTTTAGTTTTTTATGATGAAGCTGCTAATGCAATGGATTTGCTCTTCTTGGTTGATGGCATGAATGCCATTTCATAAGTCTAAAGTGAACCCAACAACTTATCAATTCTTAACACATCTAGGTTCTATGTATTAGCAACAATAACAACTTTAGCCTGATATTTCCAATTAATGATTTGAGTATTTTTAGAATAACATCAACATCACTATAAGTCTTTCTTAGCAAGGCTACAACATTTGTAATCTCACAAAGTCTTGCATAAAAATCCGAAGCTGTCACATCCTCTTGCATTTAAATCTTTTCAAATTGAGAAGCAAGCATCAAAAGTTTATTTCTCTTTTTGAAGTCTATCCCAAGCATCCTTGGCTGATTTGTAGGAAGAAATAATGCTGAATGCCTTGGGATTTATAGCATTGAAAAGGGCATGCACAACTTTAGAATTCATTGTGCTTTATTGTAGTCTTATTAGCTCCATGCAGATTCTTCTTTAATAAGTCTTTCTCGTTCTTGATTAACAATGGGAGGAGCACTCCGTCCATAGAGGGCACTCTTCTAGAGCCTCTCATCAATAGCTTAAAAAGAAAATTTTGGCCATCCAATATCCACAGTTGCCTTCCTCAAGAAGTGGTGGATGATTGATTGAACCTTCGTGCTTGTGAAAGTCCATAGCTTAAGAACAAAAAAGTAGGATCTACATAAGTTATGTTATTGCTCTACTCTGAACCAATTGTAAGTTTTGAAGCCATAGACTCAGTTACATAAAATGAAACTAAAGCAGTTGTAACATCTACAACATGTATAAATAAAATTTACACAGAGGAATTTTTACATGGTTCAGCTAAACCAACCAACATCCATGGGCAGCCAAACTGCAATCCATTAAGTCATTCTAGATTACAAACTACTTTGATTTACAGTAGAAGAAATCCCTTTTCTCTTCTACTCACCTTTCTTTACAACTGATGCTCTCTCTCCAAGAACTTCAACCTTAGTAGACCAACTTTCTAACCTTGCTGCACTGCACTACTATATAGATTAAGTCCCCCTTGACTGTAAAACACTTTCTATTAATACTTAACTGACAAAGATAAAACTCAACAAAAGTTTTCTCTACTTTATAAGTCACAACTATCGTAACTCACAACTATCTTAACTACACCAATTAAGAAGGACACTACCATGATATCAGTTACAGACTCATGAAAGCAATTATCTCTCAAGCCTTATAGACCTATAACTATTACAGACTCATGCATGCACTCAGACTCTTAAGTTTTACATGATCTATAACCACACTTAAAGCTTAACACTCTCACATAAACAAAGAAATAATAAAGAGACGCAATTCTGCCTAGCTTTTCACTCCTTCACCTTCACTTGCTTTCTTCTCTAAATGCGTAAGTCTTCTAATTGTGTAGATTGCTTTATATAGTATTCCTACTTCGCTATAACTTCTTTCCTTGTCATGCAAGATCTTCAACATAATTTAAGAAATAAAGATCAGTGAATAATAGGAAGTGATCTCTCCTAAGTGATATAGGATACTCATTGTCCATATCCTAATCCTATATGAGATAATTAATGCAAGATTCCTATAGAATATTTATGAATAGGATTAAGAGATAAAGCTAATCATAACACAAGCTAACAAAGAAAAGTTCTCTGGTATAGCTAAACAAGTTGCATATATATAACCTAAACTGGATGTGAAATAAAAGTCTTCTTATAATAGAACTCATCCAGCAAGCAATCCTTATTGTATAAAGATTCTTCAATATCTTTTACATGTCAATGAAATAACCTACATACCTTGAAGTCTAGGAAAGTTAAATCACGTTTAAAATATTCAATGAATAATCATGATCATAATCTTTCCTAATACAAAATAAAATAAACACTTTCCATCCTGGAAATATTATGTAGTCACATCTTTTCTAATTGAATTAGTTAAAAACAGAAAGTAATTAGAGCAAAATCAAAAGCTTATTTTTCTCCAAAATGCCAACATAGCAATGCCACATAGATTGACACATGGAAGACCACGTGGCATTGTCTTAAGAATTCCTTATTTGGCATTTTGTGAGAAAGCACTCATATGTCCATGAAAGACAAATCTATCAAAAATAAGTTAAATCACTGCTATAATAGATAAAAATAAATTAAAGTAAACAAGGACAAACCTATAGAAATCAACACAAGACAAGAAGATTCAAATAAGTACCATACACGCAAATGTGTAAGCATACTGTTTGAATCAGTGCAAAGTTCAAGTCCAAAAATAATAACATATCAAGGTTGGCTCTTTCTAAGTTGAATGTCCTGTCAACTAGAGAAACATATCAATAATGTCTTGTTATAGACATATCCATTCTTCTCCTCCTTGTTTGCTCACAAAGTGCCAAAGTCACTAAGCACAATAGCAAATTATGACACTTTGCTGGAGCAAGATAAAAAATAGGTCTGTTAAGACTGACTTAATTGAGATTTACCTAAAATGCAAAAGCTATTGATGATTCCTAAAATTTCAATCTGATTAACCTAGCAATGTGTTTTGGGCTTTCTGTTTGCAAGTATGGTTATCAACAAACCAAAGAAACAAAAGCAAAGTTGCAAAGTTCAAACAAATCAAAATACTAAACAGTTTTCTACTCCTCTTAAGTTTCTTCTCCCACTTAATCAATACAAGATAAAGAAATAAACAAACACAGTTCAAAAATTCACCAGAAATAAAAATTCTATATTAGTATCAGCAACGAACAAGCAACTTCTTTTCTTTTTCTTTTTTCTACACAAATTGCCAAACCTTATTTGTGAAGTTGCCTATAAGTCCACGTTCGAGCATCAAACTCATTGAGTTGTATGTTGTAATCCTCACTTCTTGCTCGATCATTGGGATTAAAGAATTGTGAATCACCTTGATTCTTCCCTTGATATTTCTTGATCATGTTGAACAGATTGCTCAGATGCGTGAGAAATATCAGCATTAACTTATTTCTCTAGTTGGGATAGACATGACTCCTTTTGTGTCAATGCTTGCGACGATGAACCATCTAAGGCTGGTTCCATTTTTGACTGGTATTGCAGTTTTGTTATTTCAAGCTACAAGGCAACATCCACTAGCAAATAGATTTTTGTGATTTGTTTGCAAAGATATTAGCACAAATTGGAAAGGAAAGAAAAGTTATTTATTTCAAACAAAAAATCCGAACAAGATTAGGATAACACAATCTCAATCTCCACCTCAAAAATAGATTTTCAATTTTCAAATTTGTCCTCAAGAATATAAAACATAGATAGGCTTGATGGAATTTAATGCACGGTTGAATTCTATTTAGTCCTGCCACTAATGCGCAATTTCAATTTTTAAACCACTTGCTAATATGTCTTTCTTAAATAGATGTAACTCAAATAATGCATTACACTATTTAATTAGATAGAAAATTCAAAGCGTACACAATCACAAATAACATAACTAAAGTGGTTCGCACAGTCTTGACTAAGGCATCCTGACATCACATGATTTATTTTAACAAGGCAAAATTAGAGTTGAAAAAAAACAAAATAAATTATCCTTGAAATGCTCTATTTTTGCACAAATCAAGATTCGAGTAAGTGGCCAATCTCAACATATCTCTGAAATACATAGAAATCAATCTTAATTGAAATTAAACAACATACAGTAGCTTCACACATCTATGGTGGTAGCCTTGTTCTTGTTGAATAGGCAATCCTGATTATTTCCTAGATACAAATAAATTGCTTTCAATAGATGGCTTTCACTTAACACATATAGGTAGCCCTCTCTATATTCGCAATCAAATTTCATCGATTAAAATAGAATTATATTTCAATAAGATAAACAAAAAGCTCATAAAAGTAAAAATATATCTCATGATGCTTCAAATATCTCTTATCTGACTGTAACAGTAATCATTCATAAAACAAGCAAATGCCAATAGCCTTCTCAGTTTTTCAAATCTTGTTGAGTCTAGTGCCTTGGTAAACAAATCAACTAGTTGTTTTTCAGTTGAAATATGCCAATGTGGATTATTTTAGATTCAACCAGCTTTTTATCAAATATCCTAACATGTAATGCATTCAGATTGGACAACAAATAACAATTATCATTTGATTTACTTCCTTCTAAGATGAAATTCTTGTTAGGATTAACAACCATGCATTTGTTTTTTGTGAATTCAATAGTGTACTCATCATTAAAAATCTGAGTAATATTGAGCAAAATAGCCTGAAGACGATCAACAAACAAAACATCACCAGATTTGGGTAAACTATCAACACATAATGTACCTTTACCAACAATCTTGCTTTTAGCACCATCTTCAAAGGTGATTGAACCTTGGTTGCATGTTATGAAATTTTTCAGTAACATTACATCTACCAGTGTTCTTTCTGACCCATTTTTGTCATGAACTATGTGACTACCTATGTCATATGTTATGTGACTACTTGAGCTGTTGTTCATTTTGATGCAATATATTATTTAATTTATAACATCTAGACTAATATGTCCTTTAACACTACATAAATAACATATATGAACAAATTTCTTTACCTCACTTGAGTTGGACCTAAAAAATTGTGATGAAGTGCTATGGAATGAACTCTTAGAGCTTTGACGAGAGATACTTTTACCTTTTTCTGAACCTATACCTTTTGAGCTTGAATCTGATTTGTTATTTGATGCTTTGACAAAGACAATTTTGGATGTAGAAGCAACAAAATCACAAGTCACAATCTCAACTTCTTGCATAAACTCTTGAATTTTCTTCTCAAGTACCTTATTCTTTTCAACTTCAATTTCCCATATATGATATAGATCATTATAAGTCTCTTGCAAATCTTCATAATAGTTGAGATCAAAAGCCATTTTAATGTCCTATGTGTTTGTAATTTCTGTAGATTCTATAACTAATTTGACTGTTGTAGTAGACTCTGATTGAACTGTCTTTCCTTTATCTGATGCTGATGCAACAAAAGTAATAAATCTATTCTGTTGATCTTAGTCGTCTGAGTTGCTATCAGAATCATCATCACTCGAGGTTGTATTTAGACCTTCGCCTTTCTTTTTCAGATTAGCACATTCAAGACTTAACATGCTCGAAGCCCGAACACTCAAAGTATTAAGCCTGGTTTTTCTTTTTTGGTTCTTTATTGAATTTTTTAAAATTCAGTTGCATTTTTCCCCACTTTCTACCCTTTGACTTGGTTCTTATTTTCAGAGATTTCTTCTAAGTTTCTCACCATAACAACAACTTATTGATCATCCATGTTTTTTGCATCTTCTTTATCTTCTTTAGTTTTTGATGATGACGCTACCAATGTAATGAATTTGATCTTCTTGGTTTGTGGCACAAATATCATCTCATAGGGTTGAAGTGAACCCAACAACTCATCTATTCTTAGCTCATCAAGATTTTGTATATCAGCAACAATAACAACTTTGGCCTGATATTTTTTAGGTAATGATCTAAGTATCTTTACGACAACATCAACATTACTATAAGTCTTTCCTCGCAAGGCTGCATCATTCTTGCTTAAAACTTTGAAACTGTCTCATCTTCTTGGATTATAATCTTTTCAAATTGAGAAGCAAGCATTAAAATTTTAGTTCTTGACAGAAGTTGTACCTTCATTTTTGTTTTTAAGTCTATCCCATGCGTCCTTGGCTGAACTGCAAGAAGAAATAATGCTAAATGCCTTAGGATTGACATCATTGGTAAGGGCATGAGTAGCTTTGGAATTCTACTATGGTTCATTGTAGTCTTGTTGATTCTATGCAGATTCTTCCTTCGCAGCTCTTTCTCCTTCTTGATTAACAACTGTAGAAGGAGTCCATCCACAGAGAATAGTCTTCCAAATTGTCTTATCAATGGCTTTTAAAAAGAACATCATCTTTGCCTTCCTCAAGAAGTGGTGGATGTTTGATTGAACCTTCGTGCTTATAAAAGTCCATAGCTTTGAGAACAATGACAGGATCTACACAAGTATATTAGTATTGTGCTTCGATGCCAATTGTAAGTTCTGAAGTCATAGACTTAATTACATAAAATGAAACTAAAGCAGTCATAACAATTGTAAAATATGTAAATAAAATTTACGCAAAGGAATTTTTACGTGGTTCGATAAACTAGCCTACATCCAAGAGCAGCTAAGCTGTAATCCACTAAGTTGTTCCAAATTACAAAATACTTGAATTTACAATAGAAGAAATCCTCTTTCTCTCTCACTCACCTTTCTTTGTAACCATACTCTCTCTCTCCAAGAACTTCAACCTTAGTAGACCCAACTTCCTAAGTTGTTGCACTTCACTACTCTACAAATCAAGTTCCCCTTGACTATAAAATAGCTTCTAGTGATACTCAACTAAGAATCAGTATATTGAAGAATCCTTATTGGATAAGGATTGCTTGCTGGATGAGTTCTAATATCAAAAAACTTTTATTTCATGTCCAGTTAAGGAGATGTATGCAAGTTTTTTTTTTTAGTTCCATTAGGTTGAATTGCATCTTTTTATTATATCATTGTTTATGTGACAGCATTGAGCTTTAAGTGTGGTTATAGATTGTGTAAGACTTAAGAGTTTGAGTGCTTGTATGGGTTTGTAATGTTTACAGGTCTAGAAGGCTTGAGAGATAATTGCTTTCATGAGTCTATAATTGATATTGTGGTAGTGTCCTTCTTAACTGGTGTAGTTACGATAGTCATGACTGATAAAGTACAAGCAACCTTGTTGAGTTTTATCTTTGTTAGTTGAGTGTTACTAGAAATTGTTTTACAGTCAAGGGGGACTTGATCTATATAGTAGTGCATTGCAACAAGTTAAGGAAATTGGTCTACTAAGGTTAAATTTCTTGGAGAGAGAGAGCACGGGTTACAAAGAAAGATGAGTGAGAGAGAAAGGAGATTGTTTCTATTGTAAATCCAAGTAGTTTGTAATATGAAACAACTTAATAGATTACAGCTTGGCTGCCCGTGGATATAGGCTGATTTAGCCGAACCAGGTAAAAATTCCTCTGTGAAAATTTTATTTACATATGTTGCAATTGTTATAACTACTTTAGCTTTATTTTATGTAACTAAGTTTATGGCTTTATAATTTATAATTGGTATCAAACCAGAGCACTAATATACTTGTGTAGATTCTATTTTTGTTCTCAGGCTATGGACTTTCACAAGCACGAAGATTCAATCAATCATCCACCACTTCTCGAGGAAGGCAATTATGGATATTAGAAGGCCAAAATGATGTTTTTGTTAAAAATTATTGATTAGAGAGTTTGGAAGATTGTCCTCTATGAATGGAGTCCTTCTACCATTGTAAATCAAAAAGGAGAAAGAGTTGTGGAAGAAGAATCTGCATAGAGCTAGGTAGCCTACAATGAAGCACAATGGAATTCTAATACTATGTGTGCCCTCTTTAATGCTGTCAATCCGAAGGAATTCAATAGTATTTCTTCCTGTAGATCAGCAAAGGATGCTTAGAATAAACTTCAAAAAAAAAAAAATGAAGGTACAACTTTTGTAAAGAGAACTAAAATTTCGGTGCTTGCTTCTCAATTTGAAAAGATTAAAATGCAAGAAGATAAGGCAACTTTGGAGTTTTATGCAACACTTTTGAGATTACAAATGTTATAGCCTTGCTAGGAAAGGCTTATAGTGATGCTGATGTTATTCTAAAAATACTAAGATCATTACCTAAAAATATCAGGCCAAAGCTACTATTATTGCTGATGCACAGAATCTTGATGAACCTAGAATTGCTGAGTTGTTGGGTTCACTTCAGTCCTATGAGATGACATTCTGTCATGAACCAACAAGATCAAATCCATTGCATTAGGCAAACTCTATAAAGACATTTATGCCACAAACTCCAGAAAGAAGAATCAAGGCAAAAGGCAAAAAGAGGAGACGACAACAACTGAATTTAAAAAATTCAACAAAGAAGTAGAAAAGAAAAATAAGTTTAGTGCTTTTAGTGTCGAGGCTTTAGGCATGTCAAGTTTGAATGTTCTAATCTGAAAAGAAAGGCAAGGGTCTAAATACAACCTAGAGTAATGATGATTTTGATAGCAACCCACATCATCAAGATTATTAGAATAGATTTATTACTTATGTTGCATCAACATCAGATAAAGGCAAGTCAGTTCAATTGGAGTCTACTACAGCAGTTGAATTAGATGCAAAATTTGTAGGAATTACAGACATATATGACACAAAAATAGGTCTCAATCTTAGCTACTGTGAAGAATTACAGGAGGCTTATAATGATCTTCATCATGCATGAGAGATTGAAGTTGAAAAAGAACAAGGCACTTGAAAAGAAAATTCAGAAATTTGTGTGAGAAGTTGAGATTGTGACTTGTGAAAGAATTCACTTGGAGGAAAAAGTTTCTGAGTTCAAGTTCACCATTGAAAATTTGAATTAAGAATTTAGTGAAAAGGCTAATTTCATAAAGGAATATGAAGCAACAATTTAGTATATGTCAAAAGGGGTCAAGAAACTTGGCGAAATTTTGTTCCAAGGAAGAACTTGCACCAACAAGCATGGATTAGGATTTGAAGCTCATAGGAATCCACTTCAAAAACAACCTTTGTAAAGGTTCCTAGATCAGACACTTTACCAAAGTTAGATTCTACAGCAAATTCAGTTAAGGAATCACCAAGTTTGGGTAAGAATGTTTCTTCCTAAAGCTCTAAGATTTCATATCATAGTGTTTCATCACAATTTGTTAAACCTAATGTGACTGTGGTGAGGAAATTCATTCCAATCTACTATTTTTGTGGTGTAAAGAGACATACTATGCCTAGGTGTTATAAATTGAATAATTGTTGTATCAAAATGAACAACAGCAAAGGCAATCACATGACACACAACAGAGACAGTCATATAAAACATAACAGAATTGGGTAAGAAAGAATACAGATAGATGTAATATTGCTTTAATTGTTCTTAACGCATCAACTAATGATTCTTAGTACTTTGATAGTGATTGTTCAAGTCATCCGGTAATAAGGATTTGCTAAAAAGTTTTAGAACATGCAATAAGGGGCAATCACTTTTGGGGATGGTACTAAAAGCAAAGTCATGGTTAAAGATACACTATATGTTGATGGTTTACCTAAGTTTAATGATGTTTTTGTGTTGATGGTCTTAAAATTGATTTGCTCAATATTAGTCAGATTTGCAATAATGAGTACTATAGATATTGAATTTTTTAGCTCGATGAAGGAATGAAGATGAATGTTGAAAAAATGACCAAAATCCCCTTGAGGGCGAAGAAGGGAAGGGTGAGAAGAAGTTGGTGAAGGGCCTCAAAAATTGACATGTGACTTCGAAATATCATAAAAATTAATCCAAGAGATATCTATGATGTGTCATACCCTGTTGTGAAGCTACAGATGTTTAGTTTTCGTAGAAATTTACGGATCACAAATCGGAGTTGAATTCAAGAAGTTATGCACGATTGAAGGAAGAAAGGTCTGAAGGGATTGCATCGAAGGATGACAAAAAAGGAAGGGGCCAAAGAGATATTGACCGGCCGACCATCAACAACCGTCTGGTCATCTGACAATTGCCCGACTATTGGCCAATGATCTGCTATCTGTCCGATGGTCGCTCACCCTTGTTGGCTTATTTTAAAAAATTTGCTTTAAAACCTTCCTTTTTTATCTTCAGCCCTCTCCTATATAAACCCCCTCCTCTCACTTTGCAATACAAATCGATTGTCAAATACAATCATCTTTCTCCCTCTTGAAGACACGCTCGAGAATTCGACAAGTCTTTTCCAGTATAAATATTTTTAGGCATTTTATTACTCTAAACTCGGAAAGGGTATGTCTCGAGAGCAGAATTCTCCTTTCCCTCCCATTTTCTCTTTTATTTTTCTTGCTTAGAAGAAGAAGGGTTTTATTTTATGCTTAGGAGCATGTTTTGGGTTATCGTGAATTGTTCTAACCTAATTTGTTTTACAAGATAGATAAACTTGTCAAGATAAGTTCACAATCCTTCTTTTTTAAGAATCATGCTAAGGAATTTAATTTCTTTGTGAGTGCTTAGAAACATGCTTAAGAACACATGATTAGAATCATGGTAAAAATTTTACATGCTTTGATGAATGCTAGGAAATAACATTAGAATAGGTTAGAATTATCATTTTTCCCTTGAATGTCTTGTTTGAGCTAGAATAGCTATGATCGATTTCAATTGTTTGAATTAGGCTAGAAATGCCATGTTTAGGCTAGAATATGCCATGAATGACATGTTAGGCTAGAAATGCCATGATAAACAATGTGAATTATGCTAGAATAAGTAATAATGTAGAATTGCCATGATAGAATTTATCAATCTAGGCTAGAATGCCATGGTATTAAATTATGGCTTTGTTTGATTTTATTATTTATGTATGTATGAATGTTTATTTATTAAGAAGTGTAATTGTGTGATGCCATGAAGTGGTGATGGACTCACATTGATGGTGAGCGACCATCACTTAGAATAAATATATTTGAATATATGAATGTATGGAATATTTTATTTTATTGTTGAATAACAAATGTTGTAATCCTTTTCCCTTCCCCCATGTTTAATGGAAATGTAATCTTTTCTCCTCCCTCTTTCTGTGTATGAATATACAACTTTTAAGATAAAAAAATAAGATTGTGTGCATAAAATGAACAACGCTAAGCGGACTAAGTAACAACACGAGTTATTCCTATTTGGTATTTCCTAAGTGGAGGTCAGATTTATATTCGGGTGGGTCAAAAGACTCGTACCTAGATTCCTAAACCCATCTCTGAAGGGATAAGGGTAGTTTAGGTCCCGAAGCGAGGGATCAGATTACCCCCATTCATTCCTAATTGAATAATTAGGTGGTGACTCCTTTCTCCAGACGTGCCCATGGCTCGTATGTGTTCCTTTAAGTCTCGAAAGAGGCTTTGACACAGTGTCGTGGTTGCAAATACTCTCGCAGAATGAAAGCCCCTTTCACATTGGCGACTCCATTGGCGATAAGAGAAGTTGATTCCGATGGGAATACCAAATTCTAATACCTTGTATTGGTATAATGAGTCCTTGTATCACCACACATTTGCACATAATGACCACGAATTGCCTAAACTAGCCGTGTGGTTTTGGCATGAGAAGTCTTTGGCTCCATTCAACCTCTAGACAACTCATGTTGGTGTCACCACCTTTAAGCACATACCATTAAATTGATAAAAAAAAAAGACTGACCCAAGGAGGCATATCTCGCTCGAAGGAGCCCAGACCATTAGACCCTTAAGACTCAAGCCCATATAGATGACTCTAGAAATTTTTAATAGGATGAATATCCAAGACCTATGTGGAATTGCATGTCTATAGATGTAAATTCCCCATGGTTAGAATAACATCAACTCGAAACCTCATGGAACCATAAACAAATGCCATATGTCAAGTCACCCATAAGAATGAAATGGGTGCCATGAAGTTAAGGTTATCATGACGTTTTGAAAACCATGTTATGATAATCATAAAGAATCAAACATCAACATGAATGTTAGAATTAGGAGAGAGAATCTCATGTTCCTGCATCCTATGATGATGAGTTAGGAATGAAGCCTAAAATCCAAGGAAAAGCCCTTGTATAAGCATACATCATATCATGTAAACATGTATGCATGCATGACATTAACACTTTTGTTTTGCAGCCATCATTGCTTTGGTTAGACGAGGTGGTCGTTTGACAAGACAAGAAGACGAAATGGCAGCACCCAACAATAACAATGCCGAGATAGCCCAGTTGAGAGCTGACATGACCACACTTCAGCAACAAATAGCCCAACTCATTGGAGCAGTCCAACATGGGCCTAACCGCATTAATCAGTTGCCACCTGAGGGTAATGGTAAGAATAGCCACGGTAGAAATAGAGGGAGCCAAGGCAGAAATAGAGGGAAAAAGCTCATTTAATCCGAAAGAACTTGAATCGGTCAAGTGGTGGCCAAGGACATGGATAAGGTCCAATCTATTTTGAAGAAGAAGGGGCTGAAAGGGGTTGAAGACCTAGATGACATCTTGCTTATGGGAGACCAAGATTTGCTTCCAAAGCTTCGTTTGCTAGACTTGCCAAAGTTCAATGGAGAGGGGAATCTAAAAACACATTTGAGGCAGCATGCAGCAATCATGGCTACCACTCTCTTTGATGAAGAAACACATTGTTGAAATACTTCATGCTATCCTCAGAAGATGATGTAATAGCATGGCATCATGACCTCTCAATGAGAGTTCGAGAAGACTGGGAGGAACTTTCTCAACAATTTATAAAGTACTACCACCACAATACCAGAATGAGGGTAATGTTGAGGGATTTGGAGATGATGAGACAAAAGCCTAATGAGACTTTTTTGGAGTACCTAATTCGTTGGAGGGCTAAAGCAACCAAAATGACCATCAGGCCTGCGAAGAAGGACTGGGTTCACATGGCGATTAGTGGGGCCCATAGTTTTATCAATGGTAGATTGGCGGGCTTCCCTATCAAGACCTTTCAAGACTTATATGACTCAGACATCCAAATAGAAGAATGGAGTCTAGACAGAAGAGAAGCAATCATAGCTACGTCCAAAGAAATCAAAGGTAGTATCACCAACCTAGTAGGCCTAGCACAAAGCACGTAGAAGTGAAAGCAGTCATTCCACAAAGAAGATTTAGTCATTTGGGAAGGTAACTTTCCAAAATCTTTGCAAGGTTGAGAGTCGAAAGGATCTTGCAACCATTGCTGCCAAGAGAGATTCCAAATCCACTACCAAGGAATTAAAGGCACCAGGAGAAATATGAATTCCATCAAGTCACCGGTCATAAGATTGATAATTGTACTCACCTTGGCCATGAGATCTAAGATCAACAAGGGCTAGATTTCTGACCCAAAGACATATGAGCCCAACACAAGGAGCAACCCATTGCCCAATTATAATCGGGTGCCTTGTCCATAGACCAGTATGATTGGATCAGGCTTGATTGAAGAGCAAGTCATAAACTCTTTCAAGGAGAGTAGATCGGGTAGGGTTGAGAGAGCCAAGAGAAGGGAGAAATCCAAGTTAGAACAATCCACTAGAAGGGTGGTCTCAATACAAAGAAGCCCAAGGTTGAAAAGCCCAAAGAAGAAGAGCCCAAAGAGATCAATGAGATGGTGGAAGATGAGCTCGTTCCTTTAGCAGCCAAGATTCATACCAAGAAAGGTGGATGGACCAATATTGTAATGAAGAGAGTCAAGCAAAGCTTAAAACCCAAACTTGCGTGCCTTAGTGATCAAGAAAAGGAGGAGCCACAAGAAGAAATAGAAAAAGAAGTTGAAATGATACTCGTCAAGAAAAAGCCAATGTCATCAAGCTCCTTTGCCAAGAAATGCAAAGCTAGAAAAGAGGCTAGAAAACGCCCATCTCCTAAGAGACCTAAGGTGAAGAAGTGTAGTGAAGCTAGGAAAAGGAAGCAAGTTGAAGTCTTGTAAGGAGAGAGAGCTTGCCTAGAAGGTGTAAGGAGGAAAGAGTTATCGGGATTTGGGACGATATCTATATAGTTAAGACCCTTCCAAACTTGTGAGCTGACTTTAGCGGCGATGAAGAAGATGAAGTAAGAATTAAGGGAAAAGCACACGATGGAGAAACACATGAGGAAGAAACACTCAAAGGTGTGAGAGAGAATGTCCAAGGAGTAACAAGGAGTGGCAGATTTTACTATTTAAAGGAAAAGGAGAAACCAACTGAGAAGACAGTTGAAAAAGGCAAAGAAGTTGCCAAAAAAGAAGAAGCCAAAAAAGAGGAAGATTAAGTGATCAACAGCTGAAGAAGGCTCAAGCGAATGCTAGCATTTGAGATTTACATATATCATCCCAAAACCATAGAGAAGCCACGGCGAAGGGTTTGGCAGAGGTAGAGATATCAATGGCTACCACTACTAGTGAAATGTCAATCGCCTTCACTAGAGGAGAATCCAAAGGGGTAAGAGAAAGGGGAGAAATCACCTTTACTAATGAAGATCTACCATTTGAAGGGAGGAACCATAACAAGCCATTATTCATCACCACAGAGATTGGTGGGAAAATACTCCTTGCATCATGATGGATGATGGGTCCGTCATCAACATTGTGCCTCTGAAGATGTTGCACAAATACAAAGTTAGTGAAGATGAATTTGAGTCTTGTGAGATGGTGATCAGAGCTTATGATGATTCAAACAGAATAGGAATCTTCAAAGCCTTAGTGAAGACTGGGCTTATCGAACTTATGATGGAATTCATAGTCTTTGATATTCCAATCATATCTGCTGCCTTATTGGGACAAGCAGGGTTCCATTCGCTGGGGGGAGTTCCTTCTAGTTTACATCAAAAAATCTGATTCAATATGGATGGGAAGATCATAACCATTCATGCAACCTTAACGATTACACCAGCTGCTTTGAGTGTGAAGGTTGAAGAAATACCTTACATGGGTGGCTTTCAAATAGCCATGATTGGTGAAGTCAACCTAATTGTAGCTGGAATAATGAAGAAATAAGCCTACATACTGATGAAAACTTAAATATGTATGCTTAATGAGAGCTTAATTCATCATATTGTATTAATAGCGTCATTAAATTCCTCAACTTAAGCACATTTATAGTCTTTACATCCTTTGAATTAACTTTCTCTTAATTTCAGTTTTGATGTAGGTTCGGTAAAATGGGCATAACTTTCTATTTATAGATCCAAATAGTATAAATTATAATGTTTTAGAAAGCTTATTCAATTTTATAGAAGATTGCATTTCACAAGTATCATCAAATTCGGGCTCTTAGTAGACCAAAATTGGGCTTGAAGTGAACCTATCTACAGTCTTGGCCCAGTCTGACCAGGCCTCAGTATTTGGACCATATCTCTCAAAATACGTATCCAAATTGTGTAAATCAATATGTTCTAGAAATATGAGAGAAATATCTACAACTTTCATGAAGACATGTGATTAAAATGCTCAATACTTCAATGTCAAAATCAGTGGTCAAAGTGGTGCACCTAATAATCCCAATGGTCAAAGTTAGTTCACCTAACATTTGACAACTATTCCTTTGTAATTTGATAAGTTTGCCCCTGAATGTATCTATAAATAGAGGTGCCTTGTGACCCATTAGGGCATCTTGGCCTTGGCTGAAATATCTTGACCTTTGCTGGGATCTTGTATTGTGTTTATCTCTTGTTTTAATGTTATTAATGAATTTCCTTTTTATTGCATTTTCTTTTCTTTCTCTTATAATGTCTTTCTAATTTCTCTCTTGCTAAGGTGAAAGGGTGAAACATTTCATATGAGAGTAAGGATTCTCTAACCCTCTGATATGTGCTTAATTGTCATAATATTGTGTTGTTTATTTTATATGATTTATATTTATTTTCTTAATCAATCTTGACACCACTCGTAAAGTGGAGGTCTTGATCCATTGTCGACAATCCTTGGCACATCAAATGCTTGGATCCTTTCTAGATGTCATATGGTTCTTCCTTACCGACACGAATCTAGTTAGGAACCTTGATTTGTTGTAGACATATGGCGATTGGCATATTGGATGCTTGAACCCATTTACAAGAAGTGGCATAAATATTGGTAACGAAGCAAATATAATTCATATAACTAAAATGGGTTGTTTATCCTTATTTGAAATATCAAGGGCGGATCCCCTAACCTTACTCTCATTATTATTGTGTTAATTTCTCTTGTGTTTTAGTTATTCTCATTTATTAACTTGTTCTTTACTTATACTTGTTGATATTATATTGTCACCTCTTCGAATCATCAATATCACTTTTGCTTAGCTTATAATTTATAACGCTTAAATTCCACTCCTTGTGGATCGACCCCGATCTCACCGGGTTTATTACTTCGACACTCCTATACTTGGAAGACAATCCTTTTTCGGATGTGTCAAGGTTTTGGCGCCGTTGCCGGGGAAGGTAAAAATTGGCATGCAAAATTGTAAGTGTTCTCTTTTCTCATCTTAGATCTAAATTTTTTATTTTTTTGTGTGTTCATCTTTTCTTCTCTTTTCTTCTCTCTTTCTTGTATGAAAATTTGGCCACGAACATCTAGTGGTAGACTTATTAGAAAAACATCATCTTCCTTGGAAAACATGGCTGACAATCTAGTGGAAAGGTTCACGGATGAAGGGGACAACCGTTCCCAACAAAATGATCAAAACCAACGAAGAACCCTAAGAGATTACATGAATCCGGTAAGGACTAGTGCACCATCTTGTGTAGTTTCTCCTCCAAATTCAATCCATTTCAATTTCAAACCAAGTTTTGTTTGACTTCTACCCACTTTTCATGGCCTTGGCATAGAGAACCCATATTCGCACTTGAAACTCTTTGAAGAGGTATGTAGCTCTTACACTGACCCAAATTGTAGCATAAACACCATTAGATTAAAGCTTTTTCCTTTTTCTTTAAAAGATAAAGCTAGAACATGGCTACAAAATTTGAGGTCGAATTCCATCAGTTCATGGGATGAGATGAAACAATAATTTTTTAAAAAAAATTTTCCTACCTATAGAACAAATTCTCTTAAAAGACAAATTTCCGATTTCTCTCAAAAACAAGGGGAAACCCTTTACCAATGTTAGGATAGGTATAAGGAACTACTTAATACTTGTCCTCACCATGGGTTTGAAACTTGGAGAATAGTTGCACATTTCTATGAAGGGTTAACACCTCAAGATAGGCAACTAGTGGAATTAATGTGTAATGGAGAATTTAAAGAAAAAGACCCTGAGGAAGCACTTGACTTCCTAGATTCCTTGGCAGAAAAGGCATAAAATTGGGACACTGCTGGCACCTATGAGGTACCAAGCAAGGCCCCAACCTCGACATCCAATAGAGGTATTTACAACCTTAGGGAAGACCATGACCTTCAAGCCAAATATGCATCCCTAGCTAGAAAAGTCGAGGCTCTAGAGATGAAAAAGAGTGGTCAATTGAATTCTATTCAAGAAAATGTCTATAACATTTGTGATGACAATGACCATTCTACTAATGATTACCCAACTTTGCCTGCCTTTAGGGAATGTCTCCATGAGCAAGCCAATGCCTTGAACACTTTTAAAAGGCCAAATCACAATCCGTATTCACAAACCTACAATCCTGGTTGGAGAAATCATCCAAATCTTAGTTGGAGAAATGATAATCATGCACAATCTTCACAAGTCCCTTTTCAAACACAACAAAAATTTCAAAATTCTCATGATCATGCATATGCTCCTCCTCCTAGGAATGACCTTAAAGAAACATTGCATTCATTCATTACAAAGAAAGAGACTTTCAATAGTCAAACTGCTCAAACATTAGCAAATTTGTCAGAAACTCTTGCAAAATTTGCATCAACATTTAGCATCCAAGAGAAGGGAAAATTTCCTTCTCAAACATTGCAAAACCCCAAAGATCAATCTAATGCAAATGTAGGGAGTTCAAGCATTATTTTGACCAAGCCAAGTCAGTCATGACCCTTCGCAATGGTAAGGTCGTTGAAAAACACATTCCTGACCCTTGTGAGAAAGAAGAAGAATCGATCTCTAAAGGGCAGGAAGAGGTTGCCAAACCAATACCTAGCGAAGAGGAAACCATATCCTCATCTGCGCCTCCATTTCTTCAAGCATTAGCCACATAAAAGAAGGCAACTCACAATTATGAAATCTTTAAAATTTTGAAACAGGTAAAGGTCAACATTCCCTTGCTTGATGTGATCAAACAAGTACCTTCTTATGCAAAATTTTTGAAAGACTTGTTCACTGTGAAAAGAAAATTGAATGTGAAAAAGAAGACCTTCCTAGCTGAGCAAGTAAGTGCCATTCTTCAAAACAATAATACAGTGAAATATAAGGATCCAGTTGTCCTATAATTTCATGTGTTATTGGAGACCATAAAATTGAACAAGCTTTACTTGATCTTGGTGCTAGCGTGAATTTGCTTCCATATTCGGTTTTTCAGAAACTCAATCTAGGTGAGTTAAAACCGACTTCTGTGACTCTTTTGCTTGCTGATAGATCAATTAAAGTACCAAGAGGAGTAGTAGAAGATGTGTTAGTTCAAGTTGATAAATTCATTTATCCAGTGGATTTTATCGTCTTGGACACACAACCAGTGGAAGTATGCAATTCAATTCCTGTTATTTTAGGGCGTCCATTTCTAGCTACCTCTAATGCTTTGATTAATTGCAGGAATGGAGTCATAAAGCTATCATTTGGGAACATGACATTGGAACTTAATGTTTTCAATATGTGCAAACAACCACATGAAGAAGAAGATGAAATTGAGGAGGCCAATATGATCGAATCTATTGTGGAAGATCACATCCAAAAAGTGATGGAAAAATGCCCAAAACCAAGATTCGAAGAATTGGGGCAAATGAATGAAAGCAAGGAAAAGGAAGTTCCCAAGTTAGAACTAAAGCCCTTACCTCAAGGACTGAAATATGCATATCTTAGGGAGAATCAGAACGCATCAAGTTTTTGGCGTCGTTGCCGGGGAACGAATCAGACATATCTTGAGACGCATTCTTGTGGACTTGTGCAGTGTGAAATTTTTAACTTATGGACACAATTCCGAGATGAGCAGGAACGCTATAGTCTTAGGAATCTGACTCAAAACGACCCTATTTGCAAGTTTATAAGAAAACTGGATGGGAAGCATATCCCCAACTCATAGAAGGTGTTTAAGCCGTTTCTGGACGTAAAACCAGAGGAAGATGTGAGCCACAGTCACAACTACCTGTACATATGCATGCGTGCCATCATTTTTGAATTTTAATGCCTCATAGCTATCATTTTTGAATTTGTATCTTTTGTTTGACTTATGGTGTCTGATTTCATCATCTTTTTTTTGAGTTTTTATGCATTATTATCAACTTTTTCAACAAACAACCGAGCTACCTATATAGATGTAATCATTAGCATACCTTTTTGCACTCCATAAATACCACATCTCTTTTTCTCTTCTTCACACATAGTTAGAGAGTTGCATAAACATGGAGGGAACTTCAAAACGTCGAATCCAAAAGATATGTGTATTCTGTGGATTTCGACCGGGTAAAAGTGAAGAGTTTGTCGAAGCAGCAAATTATCTTGGTAGACTACTAGCTGAAAGAAAGATTCATGTGGTTTATGGGGGAGGTAGCCTCGGGTTAATGGGTTGTGTGTCAAGAGCTGCACGTGTAGGAGGTAGTCAAGTTTTAGGAGTTATTCCTAAAGCTTTGGCTATAGAAAGCATTGTTGGAAAAACGGTTGGGCATGAGTTACAAGTCTCCTCTATGCATGAACGCATGGCACATATGCTCATCAATTCAGATGCCTTTATTGCTTTACCAGGTGGCTTTGGTACTTTTGAAGAAATTTTTCAAATTGCCTCTTGGGCCCAACTGAACCTCCATCAAAAGCCCATAGGTTTGTTGAATGTTAACAATTTCTTTGATCCTTTAATAAGTTTTGTTGATGCAGCTGTAGAACAAAATTTTATCCCACATTGGGTAAGACATATCCTTGTTTCTGCCACTTCTACTGGTGAGTTACTTGACAAATTAAAAGCAGTAGAGTACGAATTTGACCCAGCTAGTACTCAAATTAATTGGGCAGGAGGGCAAAACAAAAAGTGCAAATTGGATCTGAATCTTCGTTTGTAATGTTTTCTTGTGCTTTATTTTATTTTATTTTATGAGTCTTTCAGGTCATCTCTCTTTAATAATAGAAGCTTCAGGTAATGTCTCCTATACTTTATCTCTCTACGTTTAAACATTGAGGACAATGTTTCATTTAGTTGGGGGGCAAGGATAGTAGACATAAGTGTGTCTTGAATTTTTTTTCTAAAAAAAAAAAGCGAGTTAGTAATTAGATTCAGAGTGCAGCGTAAGGAGTTCAAATCCTCTTGAGACGCATTCTAGGTCAGGAATGGCAGAGTAAGGAGGACCAGTTTGAACTCTTGAAACCTATTCTAACCAATTTGTCATTTTATTTTGATTTTGTGAACTCATTTTAGCTAACTTGATATTATTTAGTCTTGATTTTTGAATTTTATAACAAGGAGGTCTTATTCATTTCACTTTGAATTATTCAAATCTATGAACTCTCACAACCTTATCATTTAATAAACAATGTGCTTATGTGCTCATTAAGCAAGTATTCTTGAACCTTTCTTCACACACACACATACCTTGATGCATGATTGTGGGTGGCGAAATAAAATATTGTAATATTTGAGTTTTTTTGTTTTGTTTAGGATAACAACAAAAGGAAGGGGAAAGTTTAAAAAAAATGAAAAAAATGAAAAATAAAAGCAAAAAAAAAAAAGAAAGAGAAAGCAATTGTGGATAAGTTTGGTCTCGTAGCATCCTTAATTCGAGCAATTAAGCCCGAGGGGTGCCTCAACACCTAATACCCTAAGACCAACTAGTTTGGGAGCTATTGGCCCAAAGCTCGCTACATGGATTAAGGAGAAAGCTTAATGGGATTGAATATTGCACTATCCACAAGTTTCTAAGCAAAAATAAAGCATCGGCAACCCGAGTCGTTAAGCTCGTAGGGGTGTCTTAACACCTAATGCCCTAAGGCCAACTAGTCTGGGAGTCATTAGCCTAAGGCTCGCTACATGGGTTAAAGATGCATTCTTTCAAAAAAAAGAAAAAAAGAAAAAAAAAGTATAAAATGAATGATTACCCCCTACCTAAGGTTGTTAGCCTTAACAAATACTAGAACCGATATGGTTTATTTCTAATAAGCCCCATAGTCATGTGTCAACTGAGCACAAAAGAAAGTTTGTGGATATCTTGACTGAAGGGTACATGATTCATTTAAAAAAAAATCGGTTGAGAGTTTGTTTATTTAGATAAAATCAAGGAGAGTGCAATAATGACCACCTTGGATGTAAAATTCTATAAATCACTTCTAAATAATAACGCTTTAATTGCTAGGGACTAGCAATAAGCTAGTTGGGGGGTGTGATGAACACTTAAATATGCATGTTTACTAAGAGTTTAGTTCATTCATATTGCATTAATAGTGTCATTAAATTCCTCAACTTAAGCATATTTGTAGTCTTTGCATCTTTGGAATTAACTTCCTCTTAATTTTGGTTTTGTTATGGGTTTGGTAAAATGGGTATAACTTTCTATTTATAGATCAAAATGGTGCAAATATTAATGTTTTGGAAAGCTGATTCAATTGTTTACAAGATTGTGTTTCACAAGCATCATCCAATTCGGGCTCTTAGTGGATCAAAATTGGGCTTGAAATGAACCCATCTACAGTCTCGGTCCAGTCTGACCAGGCCTCAGTATTTGGACTGTATCTCTCCAAGTACGTATCAAAATTGTGCAAATCAATATGTTCTAGAAATCTGAGAGAAATATCTACAATTTTCATGAAGACATGTGATTAAAATTCTCAATATTTCAATGTCAAAATCGATGGTCAAAGTCGGTGCCTAATGATCCCAATTGTCAAAGATATTTACAACTAATATTTGACAATTATGCCCTTGTAATTTGACAAGTTTGCCCTTGGATGTATCTATAAATAGAGGTGCCTTATGACCCATTAGGGCATCTTGGCCTTGGCCTTTGCTGGGATCTTGTATTGTGTTTCTCTCTTGTGTTTTAATGTTATTAATGAATTTCCTTTTTCTTGCATTTTATGTTCTTTCTCTTATAATGTCTTGCTAATTTCTCTCTTGCTAAGGTGAAAGGGTGAAACCCTTGATATGAGAGTAAGGATTCTCTAACCCTTAATATATGCTTAATAATCATAATCTTATATTGTTTATATGATTTATATTTATTTTCTTAATCAATCTTGACACCACTCGTAAAGTGGAGGTCTTGATCCATTGTAGACAATCCTTGGCACATCAAATGCTTGGATCCTTTCTAGATGTCATATGGTTCTTTCTTACCGACACGAATCTAGTTAGGAACCTTGATTTCTTTTAGACATATAAAGATTGGCACATTGGATGCTTGAAGCCATTTACAAGAAGTGGTATAAATATTGGTAACGAAGCAAATATAATTCATATAACTAAAACGGGTTGTTTATCCTTATTTAAAATATCAAGGGTGGATCCCCTAACCTTAGCTTTCATTATTATTGTGTTAATTTCTCTTGTGTTATTCTCATTTATTATTTAAGAACTTGTTCTTTACTTATACTTTTTGATATTATATTGCCATTCTTTAGAATCATCCACATCATATTTGCTTACTTTATAGTTTGTAGCGCTAAAATCCCCTTCCTCGTGGATCGACCCCGGTCTCACCGGGTTTATTACTTCGACTCTCCTATACTTGGGAGACAATCCTTTTTCGGATGTGTCAAAGTGCACTGAAGAGTGTTTTATCATAGCATCATAAGGATGCATTTTAGCTCTTGAATGGGCATATTAGCCCTTGAATAGGCACGATAGCCCTTGAATGGGCACATTAGCCCTTGAATGGGCACAATAGCCCTAGGATGGGCACATCTGCCCTTAGACGAGAATCTCCACCCTCAAATGGGCATATCTACCCTTAGATGGGCATACTAGTCCTTGAATGGACACAATTTTTGTAAGAGCAGAAGGAAAGAGAAGAAGATGACAAGAAGGTCTGATAGAAGGAGGACGAAGTTGGAGATGTTGAGATGGAAGAAAGAAAGACAAAATAAGAGTACTTTGCCAACTTTTGTGTCTCAGAAACCTCTCCAAAGTAGGGGTAAGCTGTAGACACTGAATTTTTAAGGCTCGATGAAGGAATGAAGATGAATGTTGAGCAAAGAAAATGATCAAAATGCCCTTGAAAGCAAAGAAGAAAAGGGTAAGAAGAAGTTGTGAAGGACCTAAAAAATTGCCATATGATTTTGAAAAATCATAGAAATTAATCCAAGAACAATCTGATGATGAATCATATACTGTTGTGAAGCTACGAATATCTAGTTTTCATAGAAATTTATAGATCGTAAATCGGAGTTGAACTCGAGAAGTTATGCATGATCGAAGGAACAAAGGTCTAAAGGGACTATATCGAGCGATGACAAAAAAGGAAGGGGCCAAAGTGATACTGACTAGCTGGCCATCAAATAGCTGCTTGGTCGTCTAACAGCTGCTCAGCTATTGGCCAATGGCCGACCATCTATCAGATGGCAGCCTGGCCCTTGTTGGCTTATTTTCAAAATTTTGCTTTAAAACCTTCCTTTTTCATCTTTACCCCTCTCTTATGTAAACCCCTCTTCTCTCACTTTGCAATGCACACCATCTTAGGCCCAAGGCAACATGATAGTTTTGATGATAACAATACATAATGATTCATTGAGGTATTACTAGTATGTTTATTTATGTGCAAGAGTAAGATCAATGAAATATTTGTAAAATCTAGAAGAGGCTTATTAAAATGAAGTGTTGGAGCTAAGGACAAGACTACATGTGAAAGACACCAAAGTTTAAGAACAGGGTTTGACTCAAGGAATATGACACATGAGTAATGTTCAATCAATTGGTCATATATTTCTCTATAAATGTCCAAATGATGTGATTCTAGAGCCTTTAGAAAGCTTACTCAATTAATAAAATTTTATATTTTTTAAAGAAATTCAAATTTCAAGTGAAAGGTTGTCCAAATCATCATGAAAGCTAAAGGACAAACAAAATCAGTTGACATGAGCACCGAATGCTATTTTGGACATATCTTGAGCTAGAGATATCCAAATCACTTGATTCTTAAGGTGTTGGAAAGATGATTTAATGGAGTACATTTCATATTTTTTTGAAGAAATTTAAATTTCAAGTGGAAGGTCGACATAATCATCATGCATGGATTGACACAGGGAAGAAAAATAAACTAACATGAGCACCGAATGGTCTTTTGTCCATAACTTCAGATAGAAATATCAAAATGACTTGATTCTTAATTTTTTCACCGGCCTATTCAAATATTCAGATCTTTTATGTTTTGAAGAAATTCAAATTTTGAATGGAAGGTGAACATAATCATCATTCAATTTGGTGGCCTGACACAAGGAAGAAAAATCAACTAACATGAGCACTGAATTGTCTTTTGTCCATATCTTGAGATACAGATATCCAAATGAATTGATCCTTAATGCATTGGAAAGCTTATTCAAATATGAAGATCTTTTATGTTTTATGGATTTTCAAATTTCAAATGGAGCATTGACAAAAATGGCCAAAAAATTACAGTTTTTATGGTGGGTAGAAAATTTGGAGTTGGTGTCTTCAATTGATTAAGTTCATCTCATTTGGCTATAAAAGGAGCCCTTCTCCTGTGAATTCAATAAGAATCCATCAAGCAACAAATAAGAGAAATATCAAGTTTAGAGAACTTTTATATTCCTTATCTACTCTTTGAGGAGAGTTATACTTTCATTGTAAACAATTTTCTTTGTTCTTGTATAGTGGTGAGAGTCAGATCATTCTTGTAAAGGATAATAGTTAAACAATTGAGAGAACTCTTGGTGTGGTGTTATCAAGAGTTAAGCAATTGAGAGAACTCTTGGTGTGGTGTTATCAAGGGTTGAAGGAAGAAGTCTTGGTGAGGTTGTTCGTCAAGCAAGTTGTAAAGAATTCTATAACTTAGTGAAAAGCCTAGCTTATGGATGAGCTACAAGCCCGTGGACGTAGGCAAGGTTTGCCGAACGATGCAAATTGAGATTGCACTCTCTTTATCCCTATCCTCTTTATATTTACTTGCCCTTGTGATTGTTCATTATTGTTATTCTCTTCATTGCATTTTAGATATCTTATAATTTCATCTTTTTCACCTTTATTCTCAAAGAAAGAGTGAACTAATTTTGATCTTTCAAGAAAAATTTTATAAATCCGTTTTTATAAATAAAAACCTAATTAAACCCCCCCCAACCCCCCCCCCCTCCCCCGCCCCCCGGGTTGCCATACTTGGGTCAACAAGTGGTATCAGAGCAAGGTTGCTCATTTTTTTTTTAAATCTTAACCGATTTTGAGCTATGGCAACATTTAATCCAACTTCATATGTTGAGGGACTTTCTATCTCTAGACCTCCATTTTTTAATGGAAGTTATTATTCTTATTGGAAAACTAGAATGAGTATTTTCATGCAATCTTTTGATTATGATTTATGGTCTATTGTTTCGAAAGGACCTTTTGTTCCTAGTAAAATTGAAAATGGAGAAAGCATGCTTAAAGAACCTAAAGAGTTTAGTGAAGATGATAAAAAGAAATTGAGTTTGAATGCTAAAGCTATAAATATGTATAGAATATCTGCTTATTCTATGGCACAAAAAATATGGCACGCACTTGAAGTAACTTAAGAAGGAACCAGTCAAGTTAAAGAATCTAAAATTAGTATGCTTGTTCATAGTTATGAGCTTTTTAAGATGAAACCGGATGAATCAATTTATAAAATGTTTACTAGATTTACGGATATTATCAATGGTTTGAAATCTCTTGGTAAATCTTATTTTAATATTGAAATGGTGAGAATGATTCTTAGGTGTCTACCAAAATCTTGGGAGCCAAAGGTGATAGCAATTCAAGAAGCAAAGGACCTCACCAAACTACCATTAGAAGAACTTATGGGTTCTCTCATGACTCATGAAACCACCTTGAAGGAGAATGAAGAAGATTTCAAGAAAAAAAAATATCACTTTCAAATCTTCAACAAAAGAAGAAGATGACTCCAATGACTAAGGAGATGATGAAAATCTTCCATTCATCACAAGAAAGCTAAAAAGGATGATTAGAAGAAACCAAGGATTCAAGAAGAATTCTAGAAGGGAGTACAAAGGGTAAAGCTCAAAGCAAGATAAGAAAAAAGGTCAAATTATTTGCTATGAGTGCAAGAAACCAGGACATGTAAAAATGGATTGTCCATACTTCAAGAATCAAGACAAGAAATACAAAACAATGAAAGCCACAGATTGTGATGATAGTGAGGATAGCTCCACCGAAGAAGAAGATTGCGAAGTGACAAACATGTGCTTCATGGCTTTAAGAGAAGATGAGGTAAGTATTCTAAATTATGATCCTAAGCTTTCATATGATGAATTAATCGAAGCATTCCAAAATTTACATGTACATGTTGATAAACAAAATTCAAAAATCAATGCTTTCGAAAAGAAGTCAAAAATTATGTTAACACAATTAGAAGAGTTGGTGGAAACAAATGAAGCTTTAGAAAATGAAAATGAAATTTTCAAGCAAAAAGATTTTGAAAGTTTGGAAAATCAAATACATTTATTAAAATCTGAAAAGATTTAAAAAAAAGGATTTTGATAAATTGTAGAAAGAAAATGTTATTTTGAAAAAGGAAAATAACGACTTGAGAAATATTGTTGATAGTTTTACAAAAAGCACAAAAAATTTGAACTTTATGTTACAAAATCAAAGGTGTGTTCTTGATAAAAGAGGCTTAGGATATAAAACTCATAAAAATCAAAAGTATTTTAAAAAGCATTTTGCTCATACATCTTCTAGGAAAAATCCTAATCATTCATGTACTTATTATGGAAGAAAAGGACACAAAGTGTATTCTT
Organism: Boswellia sacra; assembly: GCA_013180625.2. NCBI lineage: Eukaryota > Viridiplantae > Streptophyta > Magnoliopsida > Sapindales > Burseraceae > Boswellia > Boswellia sacra. Next base: position 43,414 of record SNVD02013810.1, read on the forward strand.
ACTATATTAAGAGAAATCCTAATTTGAAACACATATGGGTTTCAAAAAGTACCATAACTAACCCCAAAGGGCCCAAGAATATTTGGGTACCAAAAAGTCACTCTTTGAATGTTGATTGTAGAAACAAAGGAGTGGTAAACACAAGTGGTACTTAGATAGTGGATGCTCAAGGCATATGACCTGAGATGCTTCCAAGTTCTCAAGATTAATCATGAAGAAAGGAGGATATGTGAACTTCGGTTATAATGCCAAAGGAAGGGTAATTGGACATGGTGATATTGGCAACCCTTCTTCACCTATTATTGAAAATGTTTTGCTTGTTAATGGTTTGAGACATGATTTGATTAGCATTAGTCAATTGTGTGATAAGGGATATTTTGTTGCTTTTGAGCCCAATAGACGTGTGATTAAGGATGTTAGTAACAATAAGACTTATTTATTGGTAATAGATATGGTAATATTTATACAATTGATATTGATGTTAATGATCATGTAGAAAAGTGTTTCATTGTTAATCATGATGCTTGGTTATGGCATAGAAGATTAGGTCATGCTAGCATGGACACAATTTCAAAAATTTCTAAAAATGATTTAGTTGATGGTCTTCCAAAATAAAATTTGAAAAGGATAAGATTTGTAATGATTGTCAATTTGGAAAACAAGTGAGAACTTCTTTTAAAAAAAAGAAATTTATTTTAACAAATAAACCTCTACAATTATTTCATTTGGATTTATTTGGACCATCAAGAACTCAAAGCCTTGGTGGAAAGTATTATGTTTTTGTTATTATAGATGATTATTCAAGATTCACTTGGGTGTTATTCTTGAAAACTAAAAATGAAGCCACACAAGCTTTTTCAAAATTTGTAAAAAGAGTCCAAAATCAAAAAGGGTATTCTATTGTGTTCATTAGGAGTGATCATGGTGGTGAAGTAGATAATCTTACATTTGAAAATCTTTGTGATGAAAATGGTTTTGAACATAATTTCTCTGTACCTAGAACTCCACAACAAAATGGTGTTGTTGAGAGAAAAAATAGGACTATCCAAGAAATGGCTAGGACCATGTTACTTGAAAATAATTTGCCAAAATATTTTTGGGCCGAAGTCGTTAATACCACATGCTTTATAACCAATAGAGTCCATATTAGAGCTTTAATAAAGAAAACTCCTTGTGAACTTTGGAAAGGAAGAAAACCCAACATTGGATTTCTTAAAGTTTTTGGATGCAAATGTTTTATTTTAAACACCAAGGATAACCTTGGAAAATTTGATGCAAAAGCCGATGTTGGAATTTTTGTTGGCTATTTCAACCATAGTAAAACATATAGAGATTTTAACAAAAAGACTCTTGCTATTGAAGAATCTATGCATGTTGAATTTGATGAAACTAATGTGATTTCTTCAAAGAATTTAGATGATGATATTGTTGAGGTAGAAAGGCAAATCAAGGAATCAAGGCTTGATGAAAAGAGCCAAGATGAATTATAACTTCAACAAGAAAAGCTTGAGGAAGTAAATGATTCTTCCCAAGAATTACCAAATGACACTACAACAAAAAAGGTTTTTTGTGTCGGACGAAAAATGACACATATCAAAATACATGTCGGTTTTTGCCCGACATAAATGGCCCTGACATTATTCTATACGTGTCACTTGGTCAAACCGACAAAAGCATATGTGTTGTTCACAAACAGACATGTATTAACAAATATGTGTCACATAGTAACGGATTTTATCAAATATGTGTGCGTGAGTAAGTGACGCATATTTTGTGTCGGTTAAAAAACGACATAATAGTGTCATTCCTTGACCGACACATTATATGTGTCGGTCAAAGAACGACATTTGCTTGTCAAGGTATGACCAACACAAATGGACTCTTGAAACATATGTGTCATTCTCTGACCGACATATAATTCATTCACTAAGTGACACATATTCCATATTTTCGTGTAACTTTTATGTGTCGGTTTTTGACCGACACTTATATTTAAAAAATATTTAATACGTGTCATTCTCTGACCGACATATACTTAATTCACTAAGTGACACATATTCTATTCAACTGATCCAATAAAGTATGTTACTACTAAGATCACAGCTAGCAATAACTGTATGCACAAATCATTTAGGCATAAGCAATAGGTTCCTTCATTGGTAACAGACTTAACTGATATCCTTTTACCTGATTAGCAGTTCCAAATACTCCACGAAGGGTTTTCGGTGTTATTTCTGCTATATATACAGTCTAATATGAGTGCAGCACCAGCATCTCCTCATCGTCTTGCTGCTAAGACAACATTCAAAATAAATTAAGAGAGAGAGAGAGAGAGGAGAGAGAATAAATGGGTCGAAAAAAATTATAAAACTAATTCAATGCAAAGTGAAAAGAAAAGAAGAAGAAGAAGAAGAAGAAGAAAAAGAAGAAGAAGAAGAAGAAATCTTCTCACATTAAAAGTAAAAATTGAATTTTAGAGTCTAGTCTAAGCATAGCTTTAAATCAATCAATAAAATCTGAAATTGGGAGGATAGACTAAAAAAATGCACAAAACCAAATTGATAAGTCAAGCAAATTTTTTTTTTTTTAAAAAAAAGCCAATTTACAAAGAGAGATATCTTAAAATTAGGAGAAAAACATAAATAACAACGTAAATATGCAAATAATATAAATGCAATCACTCATTAATTGACAAAGAATGATGTCGTGATAATAAATATGACTGTTGTCTTACCATATTTGACTTTCCCAATGGCTTAAAAAAGAAGCCTCTTGCATGTGCTGCCTCTTTATACAATTGGATACAAACTAGAGTAAGTTAGGAACAAAAATTAAATATCGTTTGGAATTAAATTCAAAGTAGCAATCATGATCAAATATTCACGGTTAAGATAAAAATAGATTAATTCATGATCAAACAAAAAGTAGCCATGAATTGTACTTTAGATGACAAAAATTAATAAATAAAAATATGATTAAGTAATCTCAATAATTAACTCCAATTAGGACGTATATTATTATGACATCTATCCTATCCTAGCTCGACTAAATTAATTAATGCCATCCATGACATATATTCTTGTACTCCAAGCAAGGGAAAAAAAAAAACAACGTGAGAATTAATGATGAGGTGAAGGCTAGCTCGCTGGCATCTGTTGACTTTCAAATCTTTATTGTTCGGTAAAAAAGAAAATTGGAATTGTGTTGACAAGTTTTCCTGGTAAAATAAAGCAAAGAATACACTATTTTCAAATATATGCAAGTTTATAATTTTTATATATAAATTACTAATACAATAATATTTTATTTATGAATTCTTTTGTATAAAATCATTCATATAAATTGAAGTGACATGATTAGATTAGAAAAATGTATGTAATTTTACAATAAGTTTACAAGCTATGTAGCATTACTCATTTTATGTTATGTCAAGTAGTTGCATACTCTTGCAATTAAGCTCAATATTTTCTACAAATTAATAAAAATGAAAAACCAAACTCCAAAATATAGAAATAGGATGAAATTGGAAAGAGCATCAATAAAGAAGTACGGGACAAAGGAGAGTCCAAGGAATTAAGAAAATCAGAAATTTCAAAAGTAATAGACATCGTAATCATTCAAGAAAGGCAACCAAATTAAAAGGGAGGAAGAAATTGTTCTTGGGTCAAGAGGGAAGAATTAATAGCTTTTACAACATCAAGCAGGTCCCAACTCATTTACGGAGAAGGCAATGAGAAACTTTACTGTTTCCTCGTACTATTCTTACCATTTATTCTCTATCCAGTTTTCATCTCCTAAAAACCTTTAAATAACATAGAACCGAGACTGGTATTTCTTCTTTTACATGTCCAATAAAAAATATGATTAGTTACAGCAGCTTTAAACAACCACATAATCATAAAGTCCTTTCTCATATTCATGGAGGCAAGCGTTGGTGTAATCATAACACTCTCACATAATCATAACACTTGCGTAATCATATGTCAAGTAGTTGCATACTCTCTCACATAATCATAACACTTCCACTAAGGCAACTGTTTAAAACAATAACTTATCAAGAACCCATGTTTGCGTGCTTGTACAAGAGTTCCATGTATGTATCAAATTTAATTCAGTTCACCAAAGTGGGAAACATTATATTTGATTTTTCAAATATAAATCAAATTTCAGGGGTGAATTAAATCATCAATATGCTATTAATCCTATTAACTACTGAAGGCCTCTTCAAAGTTACAAGCTATACATTATAATCAAAAGAAACATTAAGAACACAATGGGACCAACAGAGCAAAGGCATCACTTGTCACTTCCTTTCCTCAGTTTAAAAAGATAAATTGACAATTACCTTGGACTATAGAAAACATGAAATATGCTCTTGGTTGATATCGCATTGGCTACAATAGAAAGAACATTGGGATAAGCATTCTGCTTTGCAAGAATTGAATTAGGAAGCATTTTTAGGTCGAACAGCTTTTCTAATACCGAACGTCAAATCTCCATCTTTTCCCCTACAAAGACGATGAAAAAAAAAAGAATTAGATAGGTTAAAATCGCTAGATGATGGAGACACCAGATATACTTAGAGCATGCAAATGGAATTTATCGAATTCTGTGTGCACAAAATTGGAATTTAGTATTGCCTTAATCTTTTACATGGATATAATTGAAATTTGTCCATTCTATAAAACGTCAAAAATTGTGGGATCTTGCAAACGTTTGAAGTTTTTCATCCAATTCCATCATACTTGTACAACAATGATGTTTCCTTGTAATAATTATTTTCACCTTTTCGTTCATTGCCCTTTTACGAGACGTAGCTATGCTTTAACCTCCTTATACAAACAAAATGAGACCATTACAAATGCAATTTGCATAGCTAGAATCTTAACTATTTTTTATACCTAAAAAATAGTACTGCATCCCCTGAAATAAGATTCTTTTGGCTCACAAAGATACTCCATCTTGTAGTAAGCAGATGCCGCCTTGGCTGACCTAAAAGGTACAAACATCGAATTTGACAAAGTTGTCCAGCAATTTAACCAAATCTTTGAATGCTAACAACATTACCTCTATATATATGTCGAAATCTCCATTCCATCCCATGCTGGTCCTTGGCAACAAGCTCTTGAGAGGGCCTCTGTTGTTGATAGTCCTGATACAGAGGAAATACCATCATTTCCACAAGAAAGTCTCAAACAAAATTAACCAATCTGGCAAAGAACATCAAAAAACATAAAAGCAAAACATGTTACATGAGAAGGGAAACAATCTTCAGCAGCTCTACGAGGAACAGAGAACCCTCCATGTGTGCTAGTATCAGAAGCTGTAAGTGTTTTGTAGAACATATGAGGGGTTGATTTTGTAAGTGCTCCTCCATCCCCCTCCTCATCCACACCAAGCTCTCCAAGCTCTTTGCCCTCAAAGTTCAGTCCTACAAACTATAAACACCCAAAATTTTACACTAAGAGATAAATATCTAGTAACATAAGTTCATACTCAACATACTAAGAGTCCAAGAAATCACAAAAGATATATATTACTTGCTCAATGCTCAAAATGTTCAAAAATTTAAATCTAAAAGATAAAATACATTATTTTGCATGAGCCAATTCAATTAGAACTAGCTTATAACCAAGATGAGAAGCATCAAGCATGGTACCTCTGCTTGAGGAAGCAAAGCAACCTGTGTATAAACCTTATTATTCTCCTTGTTAGCTTGTTTCAAGAGATCATTATAAAGCAATCCAAATTTAAAATAACAAAAGAGTGGGAAATTCTACGAGCTTGTGGTGAAGTGTATCATGAGAAAATGCACAAAAAATCCAATCTTGAAGGAGAAAAGGGAGCACTTACAAGCAGTTGGACGTCCACAACTTTGCAACAGATTTGTGGTGGGAGATCAAAGGTGGGAAGTTTAATTGGTGAAAAAGGAGATGATCAAAGTTGAATAGATTACGATAGTTACATCTATTCAAGTGCATGCAAACTCCTCCAGTTACACTAAGAGCAGGCAAATTCAGTTAAAACAATAAAAGGAACAATTATGTTCCAAATTATAAGAACACACTTTTCCCATTAGAGTTGAAATAAGTACGCCATGTAAACTTCATTTCTACAATAAAAGCATAAAAGCATAAAGCTTTCGAATAAAGAGCATTCAGCCAAAGTAGTTAAAAGCACTTTCTTCAAAAGCACATACCGAAAGCTGCTTTTGTCTTCACCTAGTTAGAGAAATCAAATACCAAACAGAGACAAAAGCTACTAAGCGTAAAAACACATTTTACAGAAAAAGACAGAGAAGTGCGCTGACTTGGTGGCGAACTACGATATCGAAGTGCTGAGCCAAGATATCGACGAGCTTGCCTTTGCCTTCTTCGCCCCACTGGCAGCCCAACACGTCGGAGACCTGACTCAACGACTGGAGTCAGCTGGGAGTCTCATTGGTAGTCAGGGTCAACAACGACAGCGAAGCCCGTGGCTCAATGGAAACGACGTTGGCGTTACGGGAGTGGAGGTGGGGACTAGGCCGACGGTGGGCCAACTGTGAGCCCGTGAAAGCAATTGAAACTCATTGCATGAGAGCAGGCTTACAGATGCTCGATTGGAGTTGAATCTAGGTACTTGTCACTTGCGATCCCAACAAACAAGGGCCATAACTAATCTGAGCTTTGGGCCACACCCTACGCAAAACTTTGGGCTATGACTGCTACAAGCTTACGAGCACCGAAGATGAAGATGGAGAAAATAATTAATCCGAAGAGGATGGCTAGGTTTTTGGGGATTGATGGAGATGGCAATGAATCCTGAAGACGATTGCAATGAAGAGGCGATGGCTTTTCAGAGAAGAGGCGAAGAGGAGATGGTGGTATCCAGAGAGGAGGCGATGGCTTTTCGGAGAAGAGGTGAAGAGGCGATGGATCGAAATTCAGAGAAGAGGCGATGGCCTTTTAGGGTTTAGAAATTTTTTCCTTTTATATTAACTAATATGTGTCACAATTAAAAAAAATTGTGACATAAAACTTAACCCGTGTTTTTGTATTATGACACATATGAGTTTGACTGAAGTTGAGATTTTTATACTTGTCATTCTTTCAAGAACTGACATAAAAATAGTGACACAAAAACCCCATTTTTGGGATATTGATTTGAATTCAGCAGCCTTAGGCGGTAAAAAAACGCCAAATATACATCTTGACAGAAAATTCGTACTTATCGTTCATAAAGTGACAAATTTTATCAAGTCGAAAAATCTTTTTACTATTAGGAAACCATATTTATCATTTAAAAGCATCAAATATGATGAAATTCAAAAATATAATCATATTTATCAGTTTCAAAAGCGCCAAATATGAAAAAATTCAAAAAAATAACCATATTTATCGTTCAAAAGTGCCAAATATGATAAAATTTTAAAAAAATCATCGGTTACAAAACCATATTTATCAGTTCAAAAGCGTTAAATATGATCAAATTCAAAAAAATAACCGTTACAAAATCATATTTATCGTTTAAAAAGCGTCAAATATGATAAGATTAAAAAGTTAACCATATTTATCGTGCAAAAAGCGATAAATATATTGCAATTCAAAAAATTTGGTCATTACAACCTAACAAGCTTGACAAAAAAAGTGACAAATATGTAATTTTTTCTATTGTTCCTTTGTCGTTATACTTGGCGCTTCTATGTGACAAATATGGGTGTTATTATATTTGGCATTTTGACCGACCGCCAAATATAACCAAATAGACTATATTTGGCGGTGTCATTGGTGTCGTTTTTTTGACCGCCAAATATGGCATTTTTTCCTGTAGTGGCTTCTAGTCATCATCTTTCAGAAGCTTCAAGAGAGGCTGAAGGGTCTTAAGAGAGGCCTTTGCAGAAAAGCATGAAAAGGAGTTAGGAAGCACAAAAGAAACCTTGAGAAATGAGGGAGGAAGTGTTGGAAGGTATGAAAAACACTAGAAAGGAGAAGTTGATTTTTTAGTGCAAGGAGAAGGGAAAAAACCAAGAGAAGGAAGTACCATCAGCATGCAGTGGAAGGACTACTAACCGATCGTGGTAGGACTGTCAACCAGTAGTCTAACAGCTGGCCAATGCTGGTTAGGGCAAAAGGCCCTCCCACTTCTTTTTTCGTAAGTTTTTGGCTTTGGATTCATGTACCGACGAGCAATTTTGAGTGTGCGACTTCCAAATTTTGTAATTTTTTTCAAAATTGAATAAATTATGATATAGAAACAAATTTGAATAAATTTGGATATGAATTAGTGAAAATACAAACAATTTAAGAAGCAGTGCATGAAGCTGAAAATAGAAAACTTTCACTAAATCTTTGAAATTCGGTCATACAACTCATTGCTTTGATTGTACATCATGAAAATCCAAAGCATAAAAGTTCATATATAGAAGCTAAATGGACGAAAGAAAAGAAATTAACATGAAGAAAACTGGTGGTGACAATCCTCACTCATCACCATCATCATCATCAATAGAAAATGCAGCAACCTGGGCCTGAAGGCGCTCAATCTCTCGCTCTCAACAAGCATTCTCCTCACAACTCATCTAATACAAGTGAGGAACATTTAGGTAGAGGAATTAATAAGATAGAAGTCATGCATACATGAAGTATAGAATATTAATTTACCTAATACTAGTGAGACATTTGCAAGACATACTTATGGGAATAGCTTGCATCCAAAAGGCACGTTTCATGGAAGATTATGGTACCTACATTACATCGCATTCTTTATGACTAACAAATATTTGAAGAATAACAAGAAACTCGAAGAATACATAGCTAGAAGATCTACCAGAGTGGTATCATGAGGAATTAAAGGAACAAGCATGGTCGGATCTTCAATGATCACATGGCTATTGATATGCCCGCTAGCATCCTATGTGTGGACTACATTGCTAGGGTAGACCTAGAGGACGCTAATCACATAAGCAACTGGAAGGCAGATGTGGTTGTTCAGTAGCAGTAGCAAAAGAGGCAGATATGCTAGTAGCAAAGGAAGAAACCCGATCTCTTCCCACGACGAGCGGAATAGCTACCAGCATGGTTAGAAGAGCCACGCGTAGCACTAGTAGGAGGATAGGGAACCTTATTAGCATATCGACCTGACCTGGTATAATGTGTAATGTGGCTCGAGCCTATTTAGCATAAGTAACTGTCATCACGAGGAACTCAATCTCGCTCAAGTGAACCCTGTCAGTGTAGACAACACCTTTGGCTCGATAGCTAGCTCAGTAGAATTTATCATCAGAACTGGTGCAGAAGGAATTTGATGATGGTATGGACCTCTAAACCAATCCCAGACTCAGTCACCTAGACAACATATCATGCTATCCATGCATGGAAGAAGGATGTGGTAGTTAATGAATGAAGCGACAATTGTCATAGCAATTGACCGATCCTCAACGAGCCCCCACCACTCAAAACAAATCTGCGAAGGATAGAAGTGTGATGAGAATATGATATAAATAAGAATGAAATACTGACTATAATGTCTTTTACCTTATTCTAGTTCATCATGTAGATATAATCACGAAAGAAATTGAACTCATGAGATCTCTCAAGCTTCGTATGACGTGTAGCCCACCTCTTCATCCAAAGGAAAGAAAAGTCCTGACAACTAAGAAGTGGGGAAGGTAGCACACCTAACTTGTAGGCCCACATCTATTATGAACAAGATAGAATCAGAAATGGAATTCATGCAGACAAAGCACAAAGGTGTAAAACGGAAAGAAATTACCTTAAGTAATGGAGCAAAACCAATAATCGTAGTAACACCTCGATAAGCATAGTCTAAACCAAAGTATAACTGACCGAAAGCAACACGGTCGTAATTAAAGGTCCTCACTTGGTCAAGATCCTGAAGGGTAAGAGGCAAAGTCAAGAAGGTAGTGGTCAATTCATTGGCAAAAAGTATCAAAGCAAGTAGATACATTACAAAACTACGTCCATATTGATCTACCCCGACTGAAGTTAGATCTGATCTTCTCTTCCAACATTCATACAATGCATGGTATCAAATGGCGATAATGTTCTTGATCTTCACATCGCACCTAAGAAACCAACAAACCAAATTCCTTTGATCCCTCGAGTCCATAATGGAAGCATCGATATGTATAGCCTCCCTCCCACATGGAAGGCTGGTCAAAGCGGTAATGTCGAATGGCATGACAATCATCTCACCAATCAGAAGATGAAAAGTGTGAGTCGTGTCAATCACCTCTCACATAGAGCAGGTAGTGCTCAACAATTAGTGTGTGAAGAGGCATGTGGAAGAGAAGTAATGAACTCATATAAGCCAATAGCAATAATCCTATTCCTAACAGCCTTATTCGCTACCCCTAAGAACTAATTGTGGGCTCTAGAAAATAATCCACACATCTTGTTCTCATAGAAGTCCTAAAAGCAAGAAATTGAAGTCTTTACATGATTACATGCCTAGAAATTCCTAGAAAATAGAAAACCGAATAATGAAAAAGAATGCATACCTGGTTGATTCTATAGGAATCCACGTCATAATCAGCAGGCACCTCTTAGCCCCTCGAAAGATCTCTCAATGTCGATCTCCAGACCGAATCACTTTTAGCCAAGTCAAGATGGATTGGATGACTTGCCATTAGAAAGAAGAAGTCAAGATGAACACGTTCGACAAAACCGGAGGCAAATTGGATGAAAAATGAAGAAATGGCGTGTGAATGAAACGAATGAAGATGAAGGTCCCTATATAGACCCTCACCATCAGGCAGCTGTTGGCTGACCACCCATCGAAAGTGAGTCCTCCCATAGTCGATCAGCTGTCTCTTTAATAAAGGACACAATGATAAAAGGCTAAAAGAAAAAAAAAAGAAGAAAAGAAAGAAAAGAAAAAAGAAAAAAGAAAAGGAAAATAATAGAAGAAAAAAGACAAAGAAGAGAGAGAAAACGAAAAGAAGAAAGAGAAAAGAAGAGAGAGAAGAAAAGAAAGAAAAGAAAAGATCAACTTTACATTGACCTTAGGACCAAAAGAATTTTCAAATGTACCCGTGAGAAAACCTGGCCATGGTAATAGCTTAGCAACTCACAAGGAAATTCGAGTAATGTCAGCCGATGGAGTCTTCGATCGGAATCACATAAAAGAATTTCTCTAGAGCCTAGAAAGCAAATCGTTGAAGAGCACGTGGAACAAGGTAAAATTTGAATTGATTTTAAATCATTAGCAGATGTTTGATATTTTACAGGAATTTGAAAGGATGATGGAAAGATCCCCAGTAAGTCGAAGAATCAACAATATGATATGAACTCTCTAGTGAAGGGTCCTACGAATGCAAATAGTGAATCAAGAATTTTTTTTCCAGTGGACTAGAAGAAATCAAGAATAGAAGCAAGAATATTCAAAAGAAGGGCATGAAACCCAACGAATGCAAAGTCTAAAGAGATCAAAGAAGAATGAGGAATACTCAACCAAAGGCATGAAGAATGAAAGGTCTAAAGGCCATGAGGTAGTGCATGATAAACGTTTTCTAGACACGTATGCATTAGAAGAAACCCTAGGAAGTATGTGTACTTAAAAGTGTCTTAAGCCCATAGAATAGGCACAAGCCCTAAAAAGAGGTTCACCGAATAGTGTTTAAAAACCCTAGGAAGTTGGTACACTTAAAAGTGTTTGAAGCCTTTAGAATAGGCGCATCGAAGAGTGCTAACAAACCCTAAGAAGTAGATGCGCTGAAGAGTGTTTCGTTGTAGCATCATAAAGATGCATATATCTATACTAGAAGAGTGCACATCATGCATTAGAAGGGTGCATTTGTCTGTACAAGAAGAGTGCATATTATGCATCATAAGATGCACCTATCCACCCTAGAAGAGTGCACATATGCATCATAAGGATACATGGACTGCATTAGAAGGATGCATTTGTCAACACTAGAAGAGTGCATTTTATGCATTAGAATGATGTACTTTAGCCCTTAAGTAAGCATATTAGCCTTTGAGTGGGTACACCTATTTTGCAGGAGCTGAAGATGAAAGTAGATGATGAGAAGTCTGACAGAATGTAAATGAAGGCGAGGATCCCAAAACAAGAAGAAGGAAAATGAAGTAAGAGTACTTTATTGATCTTTTATGTCCCACAAACTTCTCCAAAGTAGGAGGCAAACTATAGACACTAGATTTTTGAGACTCAATTATAAAGCAAAGATGAATGTTGAGTAATAGAAAGATCGAAATGCCCTTGGAAGCAAAAGGAAGAAAGATAAGAAGAAACTGACCAAAAACTTTGAAAACTAACACATGAATTTGAAAAATCATATAAATTAATCCATGAGGAATCTAATGCTAAATCATATACCATTGTGAAGCTATAGGTCTAGTTTTCACGAAATTTTACGATTGACAAAGCAAAGTTGAATTAGGAGAGTTACATGCGATCAAACAATTGAAGGTTAGAAGGAATTGCATTGAAAAAAAAAAAGCAAAATCAAAGGGTTTGGTAGGCCACAACCAGTCGATGGTTGCGGAATAGCCAGACGGCTATCCTACCATCAATCCATGGTCCACCCATATTCGATCGACTATCCTACTGCAAGTTTGTGGTCCTCACACAGTCAGCCGGCTGCTCCTCTTTTATATTTGGAAAATTTTGATTCAGACCTTCCTTTTTTGTTTTATGCTTTCTTTTTCAACTTCAACCCTCTCCTATGTAAACACCCCCTCTCCTCACTTTTCAACACATATAGAAATCTTCTCTTCTCCCTCTTTAAGATACACTTGAGAATTCAAAGAGTCTTTTCTAGTTCAATATTTTTTGGCGTTCTACTGCTTTAAACCCAAAAAGGGTATGTCTTGAGAGCAGTTCTCTCTTCTCCCTCTATTTTTCTTGCTTAGAATTAAGCATGTTTAGGTTTATTTTTTCTTAAAATAAGCATGTTTAGGATTTATTTTAATGCGTAGAAGTATGTTTAGGATTATTATGAATTGTTCTAATCCTTATTTGTTTTGCGAGATGGATAAGCGTGTCGAGATAACTCCGTTTTTCTTTCTATTTAGAATCATGTTAGGAGTTTATTTTCTTTGTGAACGCTTATAATGATGCTTAGGAGCACATATTTAAAATTGTGATTAGGAATCAAATTTATAATTACTTTGAAGTACACTGGAAACTAGCATAGAATAAGCAATAATTGCCGTGATTACTTTGATTGATTGAATTAGACATAATTATCATGATTAGGCTAGAATATGTCATGATTTGATGTGATTGACATGACTAGACTAGAATAATCAAGTTTTATTATGATTGATATGATTATGCTAGAAATGCCATGTTTAGAATCTACATTATCTTTGATCTATGCTAGAATAGCAATAAATAGGTAGAATTACCATATAAGAATTATCAAATCCAGGTCAAAGTGCCATGGATTTAGTTTATTGCCTTAATTAGAATTTTAATTGATTGATATGAATGAATGTGTGAATATACCATGTTTAAAAGTATAATTATATGATGCCATGAAGTGGTGGTGGACTCATATTGATGGTGAGGAACCATTACTCATAATGAATAATTAGAATGAATAAATGATGAATATATACTCAAAGTGCTTTATAAGCATTGAATAGACTTGCATATGATGGTGAGGAATTCACTATTTATCAAATCTTGAGTTAATTTGATTATATTTATTATTTGATATGCATGAATATGCTATGTTATGAATGAATGGATGATATTTGAGGTGTAGAATTTGCTTTATTTGTTGAATAATAAAATTGTTGTAATCCTCATCCCTTTCCCCCCATGTTTACAAGGAAATTGTAATATATTCTTCTACCTCTTTCTTTGTGTGAATCTACAACTGTTTTGATTGAGTCACCTTACATGTCTTTAAGAAGATAAAATGAACAAAAGTGTGCATAAAACGAACAACCTGAGTAGACTATACAACAATATAAGCTATTTTTATTTAGTATACCTAGTGGAGGCCAAATTCAGATCTGGGCGCGCTAAATGACTCATACCTAACTTCTCAAACTCATCTCTAAAGGGATAAAGGTAGTTTAGGTCCTAAAGCGAGGGATCAGATTGCCCCAATTCATTCTCAATTGAATAATAGGGTGGCCACTCTATTTTTCAAATGTGCCCATGGCTCATTAGTATTCCCTTAAGTCTCAAAAGAGGCTTTGACATAGTGTCATGATCGCATACGCTCTAGTGGGATGAAAGCCCCATTCACAGAACCCTAATTTCTATTTTTATGGATTTCAGTCCAAAGCTCTAGTTTTTGACGCTTTCATAGAACGAACCCCATTTCGACTTTGGTTTCTGGTTTATCGTCATCAAGCTTAAAACCATAAGCGACTCTTTGGTCCTTACACATACACACAAAAGTATAAACATATTGCTTGAATTAATGCATAGATAACCAACCAACAAAGATTAGTTTCAAAAATATTAAAAACATCGAGATTCAGTTGAATCCAACTCCAAAAATAATAAAAATCAAAGGTCAGCTTCCCCCAAGTTGAATTTTCCTAAGTTGAATGTCTTGTCAACCAGAAAAATATATCAACATGACATGTCATAGACATATCCATTCTTCACTACCTTGTTTGCTCACAAACTGCCAAAGTAACTGAGTGCAACAATAAATTATGACACTCTTTGCTATAGCAAGATAAAAAATAGGCCTGTTGAGACTGACTTGAACAAAAAATATTTAGAAATAACAGAACTGCAACAATAGAACATATTTGAATTGCACTAAGATAGTTGCAAAAATATCTTACAGAGCAGATTTGGTCAGTCAACAGCATTATCAAAGTGCATGCAAACCAAGTTAAAAAAAAACTAAGTAGAAATAAAAAAAAGTGCAAAACACACATCAAACAATAGAAAATACACATTACTCCTCTTAATTTCTTCTCCATTTTAATAAAAACAAGATAAAGAAATAAATAAACATAGTTCAAAAATTCATCTCATCAAATTGCAAATTAACTTGCAACTTGCATTCACCAAAAACAAGCAACTTCTCTTCTTCCCTTCTTTTCTGCACAAATTGCTAAAGCTTATTTTTAAAGTCGTCTAGAACTTCTGATAAGTCCGCATTTGAGCATCAAACTCATTGAGCTGCATATAGTAGTTCTCACTCCTTATTGGATCATCAGGATCAAATGATTGTCAATCTTCTTGATTTTGCATCTTTGATGCTCCTTTCTCTCGTTGAACCAATTGTTCAAGTGCTTAAGAGACATTAGCACCATTATCTCTCTTTATTTGGGATCAATGTGACTCCTCTTGTGTCAATTCTTGTGATGGTGAACAATGCAAGGCTAGTTCCATTGATTGTGACTGGTATCATAGTTTTGGTTATTTGAAATTGCAAGACAAGAAACCCCAGCAGAGAGATTTTTGTGATCTATTTGCAAAGAGATTAGTACAAATCAAAAGGAAAGAAAAGATATTCGTTTTAAATCAAAAGTCCTAACAAGATTAGGATACCGCAATTACAATCTTCCCCTTAAAATCTAATTTTGATTTTCAAAGATTTCCTAAGAATATACATCACAAAGTTTAGGCTTTGAATGAAATTAATGCAAAGTTGAAATATGTTAAGTCCCACCATTGCAACAATATTTTCAATTTCAAACCTTCTTGTTGATGTGTAGCACTCATGGAAAACATACAAGACATTACATTGCTAAGACAAACAGAAAATTTAAAACACACACAATCACAAATAACATAACTGACGTAG
The DNA here is from genome assembly GCA_013180625.2 of Boswellia sacra. Taxonomy (NCBI): domain Eukaryota; kingdom Viridiplantae; phylum Streptophyta; class Magnoliopsida; order Sapindales; family Burseraceae; genus Boswellia; species Boswellia sacra. Next base: position 59,165 of record SNVD02013810.1, read on the forward strand.
TTAACACAGTCATAGATGAGTATCCTAACATCATATAACTAATTTTAACAAAGCATAATTAGAGCTGAATAAAAACAAGATAGATTATCATTGAAATGTTGTATTTTCATATAAAATGAATTCAATTATATGGTCAATCTCAACATATCACCAAAATAAATAGAAATTAATCTTAATTGAATTTAAACAAAATATAGTAGCTTCACACATGCATAGTGGTAGCCTTTTTCTTATAAAATGGACAATCTAAATGTATTCCCCAAATACAATTGAATTGCTTTCAACAAATGGCTTTCACTGAAAAAATACAGGTTACCCTCTCTGTATTCAGAAACAAATTTCATCAACTATAACAACATTATATTGCAACGAAATAAACAAAACAACATATAAAATTATAACTTAAAATATACCCAATGATGCTTTGGATACCTCATACACGACTGTAACAGTAATCATTCATGCAACTGGCAAATACCAATAGTCTTTCTCAGCTTTTTAAATCTTCTTGAGTCTAGTGCCTTAGTAAACAAATCAGCTAGCTCGTTTTCAGTTGAAACATGCTAAATGTGGACTATCTTAGATTTAACCAACTCTTTATCAGATATCCTAACATTTAATTTATTCAAATTGGACAACAAACAACAATTATTATTTGATCTGCTTCCTTCCAAGTTGCAATTCTTATTATTATATGAAACCATGCATTTGTTTTGTATGAATTCAATAGTGTAATTGTGAACGGGGGGCTTTCATCTCACCTGAGCGTTTAAGACCACGACACTGTGTCAAAGCCTCTTTTGAGACTTAAAGGAACACAAACAAGCCATTGGCACATCTAAAAAAAGGAGTCGCCACCCAATTATTCAATTGGGAATGAATGGGGGCAATTCGATTCCTCGCTTCGAGACCAAACTACCTTCATCCCTTCAGAGATGGGTTCGGGAAGTGAGGTACAAGTTTTTTGACCCCCCCCCCCCCTCCCCCCCTCGAATATAAATCCGGCCTCCACTTGAGAAATATCATATAGGAATAACTCGTGCTTTTACTTGGCCCACTTAGCGTTATTCATTTTAAGCACACATTTCTCTTTTTTTTTTCTTTTTGTCTTCATTAAGCATATGAGGTGATCTTTCAGTCAATGACAGTTGTATATTCATTCATAGAAAGAGAGAGGAGAAAAGATTACATTTCCATCAAATATGGGAGAAGGGAAGAGGATTACAACATTTGTTATTCAACAATAAAATAAAATATTTCATACATTCATATATTTGAATATTTATTCTAAGTGATGGTCTCTCACCATCAATGTAAGTCCACCACCACTTCATGGCATCACACAATTACACTTCTTAATAAATAAACATTCATGCATGCATCAATAATAAAATCAAACAAGCCATAATTTAATATCGTGGCATTCTAGCCTAGATTTCGATAAATTTTATCATTGCAATTCTACCTTATTGCTTATTCTAGCATAATTCACATCGTTTATCATGGCATTTCTAGCCTATCATGTCATTCACGACATATTCTAGCCTAAACATGGCATTTCTAGCCTAATTCAAACAATTGAAATCAATCATAGCTATTCTAGATCAAGCAAGACATTCAAGGGTAAAATGGTAATTCTAACATGTTCTATGCTATTTCCTAGAATTCATCAAAGCAAGTAAATTTCCCTAACATGATTCTAATCACGTGCTCTAAGCATGATTCAAAGCATATACTCTTAGACGTGTTTCTAAGCATTTGCAAAGAAATTAAATTCCTAAGCATGATTCTAAAAAATGAAGGATTGCGAACTTACCTCGATACGCTTATCCATCTTGCAAAACAAATTGGGTTAGAACAATTTATGATAACTCAAAACATGCTCTTGAGCATAAAACGAAACCATAATCAAGCTTCTTCTAAGCAAGAAAAATAAAAGAGAAAGTGGGAGGGAGGAGAGAATTCTGCTATCGAGACGTACCCTTTCTAGGTTTAGAGGAATAAAACACTTAAGAATAAAAATATTTATACTGAAAAAGACTTCTTGAATTCTCGAGTGTGTCTTCAAGAGGGAGAAAGATGACTGTGTTTGACAATCGGTGTGTTGACCCAGGTATGGCAACCTAAGAGGGGGGGTGAATGGGGCTTTTATTTATAAAAACGGATTTATAAAAGTTTTCTTGAAAGATGAAAATTAGTTCACTATTTCTTTGAGAATAAAGGTGAAAAAGATGAAATTAGAAGTTATGTAAGATGCAATGAAGAGAATAACAGTAATGAACAATCATAAGTGCAAGTAAATATAAAGAGGATAAGGATAGAGAGAGTGCAATCTCAATTTACGTGGTTCAGCAAACCTTGCCTACGTCCACGGCCTCATAGCTCCTCCACAAGCTAGGCTTTTCACTAAGTTGTAGAATTCTTTACAACTTGCTTGGTGAACAACCTTACCAAGACTTCTTCCTTCAACCCTTGATAATACCACACCAAGAGTTCTCTCAATTGTTTAACTCTTGAAAATACTACACCAAGAGTTCTCTCAATTATTTAACTATTATCCTTTACAAGAATGATCTCACTCTCACCACTATACAAGAACAAAGAAAATTGTTTACAATAAAAGTACAACTCTCCTCAAAGTGTAGATAAAGAATATAAAAGCTCTCTAAACTTGATATTTCTCTTATTTGTTGCCTGATGGATTCTTGTTGAATGCATGGGAGAAGGGCTCCTTTTATAGGCAAATGAGATGAACTTAATCAAGTGAAGACACCAACTCTAAATTTTCTACCCACCATAAAAACTGTAATCTTGTCGGACATTTTTGTCAATGTTCTCTTTGAAATTTGAAAATCTGTAAAACATAAAAGATCTGCATATTTGAATAATCTTTCCAATCCGTTAAGAATAAAGTCATTTGGATATCTTTATCTCAAGATATGGATAAAAGACCATTCGGTGCTCATGTCAGTTGATTTTTCTTCCTTGTGTCAATCCATCGAATTGAATGATGATTATGTCCACCTTCCATTCAAAATTTGAATTTGTTCAAAACATAAAAATCTGCATATTTGGATAAGCTTTCGAAAACATTAAGAATCAAGTCATTTTGATATTTCTATCTCAAGATATGGGCAAAAGACCATTCGGTGCTCATGTCAGCTGATTCTATTTGTCCTTTAGCTTGCATGATGATTTGGACAACCTTTCGCTTGAAATTTGAATTTCTTTAAAACATAAAAAATGTTATTAATTGAGTAAGATTTCTAAAGGCTTAAGAATCACGTCATTTGCGCATTTATAGAAAAATATATGACCAATTGATTGAACATTGCTCATGTGTCATACTCCTTGAGTCAAACCTTATTCTTAAACTTTGGTGTCCTTCACATGTAGTCTTGGCTTTAGCTCCAACACTTCATTTTAATAAGCCTCTTCTTGATTTTACAAATAATTCATTGATCTTATTCTTGCACATAAATAAACATATTAGTAATACCTCAATGAATCAATGTGTATTGTTATCATCAAAATTATCATGTAGCCTTAGGGCTAACAATCTCCCCCTTTTTGATGATAACAAACCATTGATTGCTTTAAAATAATATGTAAAATCAAGAATGAAAATTAAAAAAATCTAAAATCAAGAATAAGCAAAAGATAGCAATTGTTATAAATATAAGCAATCCAACCATTTCTCCTCCTTTTGTTATCATAAAAAAGATGTAATCGAATTAACTACTCCCCCTAAATATATTCTCCCCCTTAACATATGCTACCATTCAAAGATTATCATATAAAAGAAAAATTAAGACATATCCAACATACCTAATTCTCTTCTGATTATGTACAATCTATCTTGACTAAGGGGTTTAGTAAAAATATCGGCCAATTGTTTATCGATGGGAACAAATTCTAAAGAAATATTACCTTTTTGCACATGATCTCTAATAAAATGATGTTTAATCTCTTTATGATTAGTCCTAGAGTGTTGTATGGGATTTTTTGAAATGTTGATGGCACTTGTATTGTCACATTTTATGGGAATATGATCAAATACCACACCTTAATCTTTTAAAATTTGTTTCATCCAAAGAGCTTGTGCACAAAAACTTCCTACCGCAATATACTCGGCTTCTGCGGTTGATAAGGCAACAGAATTTTGTTTCCTACTAAACCATGAGACCAATGCATGTCTTAGAAAATGGCAAGAGCCACTAGCGCTCTTTCTATCAAGAAGACTTTTAGCAAAGTCCGCATCGGAATAACTAATTAGATCAAAGTTATCACACGTAGGATACCAAAGACCTAGATTCACTACAAGAATTTTTTAAATATTTATCACTTCAAAAATTTTTTATTTGGTGTTTTTTTAAAAAAGTGAGAAATATAATCTGGTCTGGAAAGTCAACCCAACTTTTTGATATTATTTGTCACTTTCAATAACTTCATTAATCACTTTTAAAATAAGTGACATGTATGTACATTAAAAAAAAGCTTTATATTCTCCCTCTTCTGTTAGCCCTAAGGCTACATGATAATTTTGATGATAACAATACACATTGATTAATTGTGATTTACTAACATGTTTATTTATGTGCAAGAGTAATATCATTGAAATAATTATAAAATCAAGAAAAGACTTATTAAAATGAAGTGTTGAAGCTAAGGAGAAGACTACATGTTAAAGGCACCAAAGTTTAAGAACAAGGTTTGATTCAAGGAATGTGACACATGAGCAATGTTCAATCAATTGGTCATATATTTCTCTACAGATGTCCAAATGATGTGATTCTTAAGCCTTTGGAAAGCTTATCAATTTATAACATTTCATATGTTTTAAAGAAATTTAAATGTCAAGTGTAAGGTTGTCCAAATCATCATGCAAGTTGAAAGACAAATGGAAGCAGCTGACATGAGCATCGAATACTCTTTTGGACATACATTGAGCTAGAAAAATCAAAATAACTTGATTCTTATGGCATTGGAAAGAGGCCTTAATGAGCCATATTTCATATGTTTTGAAGAAATTCAAATTTTAAATGGAAGGCTGACATAATTGACATGTAATTCAGTGGACTGACACAGAGAAGAAAAATCAACTCACATGCGCAGCGAATGGTTTTTTGGCCATATCTTAAGATAGAGACATCCAAATTCTTTGATTCTTAATGTTTTGGAAATATTATTCAAATATGCAGATCTTTTATGTTTGAAAGAAATTCAAATTTCAAACGGAAGGCTGACAGAATTATCATTCAATTTGGTGGACTGACACAAGGAAGAAAAATCAAGACACATGAGCACTGAGTGGTGTTTTGGCCATATCTTAAGCTATAGATATCTAAATAACTTGATTCTTGATGAGTTGGAAAGCTTATTCAATTATGCAGATCTTTCAAGTTTTACAGATTTTCAAATTTCAAACGAAACATTGACAAAAATGGTAGACAAGATTACGGTTTTTATGGTCTGCAGAACATTTGGAGTTTGTGTCTTCACTTGTTCAAGTTCATCTCATTTGCCTATAAAAGGAGCCCTTCTCCCATGCATTCAGTAAGACAAAGAGAAGTGAAGAGAAGCATCTATCAAGCAAAAAAATAAGAGAAATATCAAGTTTAGAGAGCTTTTATATTATTTATCTACTCTTTGAAGAGAGCTATACTTTTGTTGTAAAAATTATCTTTGTTCTTGTATTGTGGTGAGAGTGAGATATTCTTGTAAAAGATAATAGTTATCCTTGAGAGAACTCTTGTTGTGTGTTATCAAGAGTTGAAGGAAGTTGCCTTGATGAGGTTGTTCATCAAGAAGAACTCTTGGTGTGGTGTTATCAAGAGTTGAAGGAAGTTGCCTTGGTGAGGTTGTTCATCAAGAAGAACTCTTGGTGTGGTGTTATCAAGAGTTGAAGAAAGTTGCCTTGGTGAGGTTGTTCATCAAGAAGAACTCTTGGTGTGGTGTTATCAAGAGTTGGAAGAAAAAGTCTTGGTGAGGTTGCTCATCAAGCAAGTTGTAAATATTTCTACAACTTAGTGGAAAGCTTAGCTCGTGGAGCTAGGAGCCCGTGGACGTAGGCAAGGTTTGCCGAACCACGTACATCGAGTTTGCACTCTCTCTATCCCTATCTCTTTACATTTACTTGCACTTGTGATTGTTCTTTATTCCCATTCTCTTGATTGCATTCTATTTTCATCTTCTTCACCTTTGTTCTTAAAGAAAGATTTAAATAATTTTGATCTTTCAAGAAAAGTTTTCTAAATCCGTTTTTATAAATAAAAACCCAATTCACCCCCCCTCTTGGGTTGCCATACCTGGGTCAACAAGTGGTATCAGAGCAAGGTTGCTCATTTTTTTTTAAATCTTAACCGATTTTGAGCTATGGCAACTTTTAATTCAACTTCATATGTTGAAGGACTTTCTATATCTAGACCTCCATTTTTTAATGGTAGTGGTTACTCTTATTGGAAAAATAGAATGAGTATTTTCTTGAAATCTTGTGATTATGATTTGTGGGCTATTGTTTTGGAAGGACCTTTTGTTCCTATCAAAATTGAAAATGGAGAAAGCATGCTTAAAGAACCTAAGGAGTTTAGTGAAGATGATAAAAAGAAATTGAGTTTGAATGCTAAAGCTATGAATATGTTGTATTGTGCTCTAGATAGAAATGAGTTTAATAGAATATCTACTTGTTCTACGGCACAAGAAATATGGCACACACTTGAAGTAACTCATGAAGGAACTAGTCAAGTTAAAGAATCCAAAATTAGTATGCTAGTTCATAGTTATGAGCTTTTTAAAATGAAATCGGATGAATCAATTTCTAAAATGTTTACTAGATTTACGGATATTATTAATAGTTTGAAATCTCTTGGTAAATCTTATTCTAATGTTGAAATGGTGAGAAAGATTTTTAGGTGTCTATCAAAATCTTGGGAGCCAAAGGTGATGGCAATTCAAGAAGCAAAGGACCTCACCAAACTACCATTAGAAGAACTTATGGGTTCTCTCATAACTCATGAAATCATCTTGAAGGAGAATGAAGAAGAAGATTGTGAAGTGGCAAACATGTGCATCATGGCTTTAAGTGAAGATGAGGTAAATATTCTAAACTATGATCCTAAGCTTTCATATTATAAATTACTTAAAGCATTCCAAAATTTACATGTGTAAGTTGATAAACAAAATTCAAAAATCAATGATTTCAAAAAGAAGTCAAAAATCATGTTATCTCAATTAGAAGAGTTGGTGGAAATAAATGAAGCTTTAGAAAATGAAAATGAAATTTTAAAGCAAAAAGATTTTGAAAGTTTGGAAAATCAAATATATTTATTAAAAACTGAAAATGAGATTTTAAAACAAAAGGATTTTGATAAATTAGAGAAAGAAAATGTTATTTTGAAAAAGGAAAATAATGACTTAAGAAATATTGTTGATGGTTTTACAAAAAGCACAAAAAATTTGAATTCAATGTTACAAAACCAAATGTGTGTTTTAGATAAAAGAGCGATAGGATATAAAACTAATAAAAATCAAAAGTATTTTAAAAACTATTTTGTTCATGCATCTTCTAAGAATAATCCTAATCATTCATGTACTTATTGTGGAAGTAAAAGACACAAAGTGTATTCTTGCTATATTAAGAAAAATCCTAATTTGAAATAAATATGGGTTCCAAAAAGTACCATAACTAACCCCCAAGGACCAAAGAACATTTGGGTACCAAAAAGTCACTTTTTTAATGTTGATTGTAGAAACAAAGGAGTGGCAAACACAAGTGGTACTTAGATAGTGGATGCTCAAGCATATGACCGGAGATGCCTCCAAGTTCTCAAGAATAATCATGAAGAAAGGAGGATATGTGACCTTCGGTGATAATGCCAAAGAAAGGGTAATCGAACATGGTGATATTGGTAACCCTTCTTCACTTATTATTGAAAATATTTTGCTTGTTAATGGTTTGAAATATGATTTGATTAGCATTAGTTAATTGTGTGATAAGGGATATTTTGTTACTTTTGAGCATAATAGATGTGTGATTAAGGATGTTAGTAACAATAAGACTTTATTTGTTGGTAATAGATGTGGTAATATTTATACAATTGATATTGATGTTAATGATCATGTAGAAAAGTGTTTCATTGTTAATCATGATGCTTGGTCATGGCATGGGAGGCTAGGTCATGCTAGCATGGACACAATTTCAAAAATTTCTAAAAATGATTTAGTTGATGGTTTTCCAAAAATAAAATTTGAAAATGATAAGATTTGTGATGCTTGTCAATTTGGAAAACAAGTGAAAACTTCTTTTAAACAAAAGAAATTTATTTCAACAAATCAACCTCTACAATTACTTCATTTGGATTTATTTGGACCATCAAGAACTCAAAGCCTTAGTGGAAAGTATTATGTTTTTGTTATTGTGGATTATTATTCAAGATTCACTTAGGTATTATTCTTGAAAACAAAAAATGAGGCCACACAAGCATTTTTAAAATTTGCAAAAAGAGTCCAAAATCAAAAAGGTTATTCTATTGTGTCCACTAGGAGTGATCATGGTGGTGAAGTAGACAATGTTGCATTTGAAAATCTTTGTGATGAAAATGGTTTTGAACATAATTTTTCTGCACCTAGAACTCCACAACAAAATGGTGTTATTGAGAGGAAAAATAGGACTATCCAAGAAATAGCTAGGACCATGTTACTTAAAAATAATTTGCCAAAATATTTTTGGGCCGAAGCCATTAATACCGCATGCTTTATAATCAATAGAGTCCATATTAGAGCTTTAATAAAAAACTCCTTATGAACTTTGGAAAGGAAGAAAACCCAACATTGGATTTTTTAAAGTTTTTGGATGTAAATGTTTTATTTTAAACACCAAGGATAACCTTGGAAAATTTGATGCAAAAGCCGATGTTGGAATTTTTGTTGGCTACTCCAACCATAGTAAAGCATATAGAGTTTTTAACAAAAAGACTCTTACTATTGAAGAATCTATGCATGTTGAATTTGATGAAACTAATGTTATTTCTTCAAAGAATTTAGATAATGATATTGTTGAGGTAGAAAGGCAAATCAAGGAATTAAGGCTTGATGAAAAAAGCCAAGATGAATTACAACTTCAACAAGAAAAGCTTGAGGAAGTAAATGATTCTTCCCAAGAATTACCAAAGGAATTGAGGTACGCAATAACTCACTCTAAAGATCTCATTATTGGCAAACCATCACAAAGTATGAGAACTAGATTTTTTTAGGAACTTTTGTAATCATTTTGTATTTGTCTCTCAATTTGAACCAAAATCTTTCAAAGAAGCTGAAAATGACGAAAGTTAGAAGAATTGAACCAATTTGAGAGAAATCAAGTTTGAGAATTAGTCCCTAGACCTAAATATGACTAAACCCTTTAGTCAAGATAGATTTTACATAATTAGAAGAGAATTAGGCTTGTTGGATACGTCTTAATTTTTCTTATATGATAATCTTTGAATGGTAGCATATGTTAAGGGGGAGAATATATTTAGGAGGAGTAGTTAATTTGATTACATCTTTTTGATGATAACAAAAGGGGGAGAAATAGTTGGATTGCTTATTTTCATAAAAAGTGCCATTTTTTTGTTTATTCTTGATTTTATTTTCATTCTTTATTTTAGATATTATTTGAAAGCAATCAATGGTTTGTCATCATCAAAAAGGGGAGATTGTTAGCCCTAAGGCTACATGATAATTTTGATGATAACAATACACATTGATTCATTGTGATTTACTAACATGTTTATTTATGTGCAAGAGTAATATCATTGAAATAATTGTAAAATCAAGAAGAAGGATTATTAAAATGAAGTGTTGAAGCTAAGGAGAAGACTACATGTTAAAGGCACCAAAGTTTAAGAACAAGGTTTGATTCAAGGAATGTGACACATGAGCAATGTTCAATCAATTGGTCATATATTTCTCTACAGATGTCCAAATAACGTGATTCTTAAGCCTTTGGAAAGCTTACTCAATTTATAAAATTTCATATGTTTTAAATAAATTTAAATTTCAAGTGTAAGGTTGTCCAAATCATCATGCAATTTGAAAGACAAATCTAAGCAGCTGACATGAGCATTGAATACTCTTTTGGACATATATTGAGCTAGAAAAATCAAAATAACTTGATTCTTATGGCATTGGAAAGAGGACTTAATGAGGCATATTTCATATGTTTTGAAGAAATTCAAATTTCAAATGGAAGGCTGACATAATTGATATGCAATTCAGTGGACTGACACAGAGAAGAAAAATCAACTCACATGAGCAGCGAATGGTTTTTTGGCCATATCTTAAGATAGAGACATCCAAATTCTTTGATTCTTAATGTTTTGGAAATATTATTCAAATATACAGATCTTTTATGTTTGGAAGAAATTCAAATTTCAAACGAAAGGCTGACAGAATTATCATTCAATTTGGTGGACTGACACAAGGAAGGAAAATCAAGTCACATGAGCACCGAATGGTGTTTTGGCCATATCTTAAGCTACAGATATCTAAATGACTTGGTTATTGATGCGTTCGAAAGATTATTCAATTATACAGATCTTTTGGGTTTTGCATATTTTCAAATTTCAAATGAAACATTGACAAAAATGGTAGACAAGATTACGGTTTTTATGGTGGGCAGAAAATTTGGAGTTGGTGTCTTCACTTGTTCAAGTTCATCTCATTTGCCTATAAAAGGAGCCCTTCTCCCATGCATTCAGTAAGACAAAGAGAAGTGAAGAGAAGCATCTATCAAGCAAAAAAATAAGAGAAATATCAAGTTTAGAGAGCTTTTATATTCTTTATCTACTCTTTGAAGAGAGTTATACTTTTGTTGTAAAAATTATCTTTGTTCTTTTATTGTGGTGAGAGTGAGATATTCTTGTAAAGGATAATAGTTATCCTTGAGAGAACTCTTGTTGTGTGTTATCAAGAGTTGAAGGAAGTTGCCTTGGTGAGGTTGTTCATCAAGAAGAACTCTTGGTGTGGTGTTATCAAGGGTTGAAGGAAGTTGCCTTGGTGAGGTTGTTCATCAAGAAGAACTCTTGGTGTGGTGTTATCAAGAGTTGAAGGAAGTTGCCTTGGTGAGGTTGTTCATCAAGAAGAACTCTTGGTGTGGTGTTATCAAGAGTTGGAAGAAAAGTCTTGGTGAGGTTGTTCATCAAGCAAGTTGTAAAGATTTCTACAACTTAGTGGAAAGCTTAGCTCGTGGAGCTAGGAGCCCGTGAACGTAGGCAAGGTTTGCCGAACCACGTACATCGAGTTTGCACTCTCTCTATCCCTATACTCTTTACATTTACTTGCATTTGTGATTGTTATTTATTCCCATTCTCTTTATTGCATTCTATTTTCATCTTCTTCACCTTTGTTCTTAAAGAAAGATTTAAATAATTTTGATCTTTCAAGAAAAGTTTTCTAAATCCGTTTTTATAAATAAAAACCCAATTTACCCCCCCTCTTGGGTTGCCATACCTGGGTCAACATCTTCCCCTTTTTTATTTCCCTCCCATCTGTTAGCATTTGTTGTTCCTTCTTTTGCCCTAGCCACCATCATCTACTTTCTTACCCACTTATCATCTACTCACATCGCCTTCATCTTTTAGTTCCTCTTCTCTGAAGCTGTTGCTGGACGTGCATGGCATCGCCTTCCTCTAACTCCATGATCGAGATCTCATATGACCTGGCATTTCTCATTCAGCTTCCTCTCTTTCATCTGCTAGTCTGAACTAGTCTTGTTTGAGGGGTCTGAACCTGTTGAAAGTCTAAAATTTAACCTCAACTTGCTAATTCCTCACAATCTCACTCTTCCAGACATGTTATTTCATGTGGAAGATACTATTGTTTGTTCCCAACTATTATCAAAAGAACTGTATGCCAAGAAAACTGGAGATGTGCCACTTGAAGTGAGGAGCATTCAAGTTTCTAGGACAGAGTGCAGGCTGGATGGGTTTATGGTACACACTTGTACAGGTTTTTCTCTTGAACTAGGGGAGTCAACAAAGCTCCTGATCTCTTATCAGGGGGATTTTACTACTACAATCAGTGCTTTGGATGCGTTTGAAGAAATTCTTTATAGTTGTTTTTCTTGTTGTTCTGTTGCTGCTTCTGGTCTTCTCTTACTTTTACTTCCCCTTAGGCTTCCAAGATTACCACTGCAAAAGCAAGAAAAATTCCACTAATGCTATGAGGAGTGTTGGAAAATCTTCTTATGGGCATCGTAACCACAGAAATGGCAAAATGTCTAGTTTGTATTATGGCTGTCCTTTGAGTGGAAGAAACAAGTACTTTGCCTTAATGAGAATGTTGGTAAATTTTGGTAGGAAATTCAGGTCTCTACAATGTCTGGATCTTCTGGGCATACAAATACTTTGTTGGTAGAAAATTCTGGGCCTAAAACTGAAGAAACAACCTCATTTGATCAAAATGAGAATGGAATGAGTTTAGGAGATGCACTTAATCTGGCCAAAGACACATCTCTTGCCTCTGTTAAGGAACTTCATAATCTTGTAGGTGGTGCTGATATCAAGGTGCGTCTTTTTGTTTTTTTTTTTTGTCACTTTGTTTTGTACCATAAGAACAGTTATTCAAGTTCTTTTCTTTCGAATGACCAGTGCTAATGCTATTTGTGAAGGTTTCCTTGCTTTCTTTCTTTCTTTGTTTTATTTGTTCTTGTGTTGTATGCATTGCTGATAAGACGAGTACTGCATGTATAGGGTCTAGAGGCTGTGCTTGACAAAGCAGTGCATCTTGAAGATGGTAAAAAGATCACAAGGTATGGACATGATGTTATACTATAGATACTACTTTTACAAATGTCTTAGTGAGAATGATAAATAATTTTTTCATTTTCTTTCATGTTTGATGGCTTATGTTAATATATTTTAGAGGAATTGACCTTGAGAGCATGAGCAGTATTGCACAACGTGATGCTTTGCTAGTATTTTGTACCCTTTGCAAGGTTGGTGTTGTTGTTGATATTTTCCACATTACTATTAGGATTCCTGTGCTTCCTTTATAATTTATTTAACATGCTGTGGCAGATGGGGATGAAGGAAGATAGTGATGAAGTCATAACCAAAACACGGATTATGTCTCTTGAACTTCTGCAGGTTAGTTTTATGAATTTGTTGGTGCTTTGATTTGCATGCTATGGTTGGTAGACTCTTAACATATTGCAATTAGCCCTGTTTAAACTATTCATGGACGGCTCTACAATTGTCTGATTCTACTTTTCTCTAACAATAGCGGTGGACTTGGTCTTTGTTCCTTTGTTTTGAGGTTGTGCTTCGAGCTAGAGGAAGTTAAGATGATAAAAGCCAAGAAACCATGCAACAGTTTTTATTATTATTACCGCAAGAGATATATTAATAATATTGGATTATATGCGAATATTATTACCAAGAAAGATATAATAATAATGTTGTGTTGTATAGTAACTTATCTATTATTATGAAAGGTCCCTAAGGACAATCGCCATATTGATATAGCTCAGTATTTGTACAGATGATGATTTGTGATATGGTTATGCAGGGTTTACTGGAAAGGGTTAGCCATTCATTTACAAAGAACTTTCATTTCATTGACTCTATAAAAGCATATCTTTCTTATGCTCTATTGAGGGCTTTAGTTTCACAATCCCCTATCATATTTCAGGTATATTTCTATTTGGTTATTTTGTTATTAGTTTCTTGTGTTTGTTATTTGAAAATACCCTGTTATTATAATTTTGTATGTGAATTACGTTTTTTGGTTGTAGTATGCAACTAGAATTTTCTCGGTGCTTTTATTGCGATTTAGAGAAAGTCTAAAAGTATGAGATCTTGACAGATCATTTGAGCTACTGATTTCTATGGTACCGTTTGCTTTGGTATATATATATCCTTTCTTTTCACCCCCACATATTTTTTTCACAGGGTGAGATTGGTGTCGTCTTTCCATTGATAGTTTTACGATCATTGGATGGATTTGAATTCCCCATCAACTAGAAAACAAGTGTTCTTCGATACAATATCCGTTCTGATCAATCAGATCTAGAAATAAATATGCACATACTGCATTTGAGTGCCATTTGTTCATATTCTATTCTTGTGTGGCATGCTCTGCATGCAATTTTCAGCATATTGCATTTATAGATTAGATATTTTTCTCTACTATTGTCTGATCGAGTGTACTGTGGCAGGATGCTTGAGAAAGTCTGTAAAGATTCTCAGATGCATGTTGATGTGTACGTTAACTATGACTGTGATCTTGAGGTGCCAAACTTGTTTAAACGGATGGTAGATCTCTTGTATTAATCAACACAATGTTTAATTATATATTTTCTTATATTTGAAACTTTTTCATGCATTATATGGATCTGCATTGTCTTTTGACTCGCTGTATAGGTTACCACGCTATCTAAAATAGCTCAAGGGACACAAAACACAAATCCCAATTCTGTTGTTGTATCCCAGACAACTTCGATCAAAGGTTCATCACTTCAGGTGGGTTATTTATTTTTGACTTAATCAAAATCAGATAATATATATGTGTTAGCAGGAGTTGTCAAATGAACTTTCATTCCTTTATCTCTATACGTATGTAATGCCTTGTGAACGTGCTTAAATCTTTGGTTGATTAGGAGAAGTCACAAAGAGAATCTGGAAAGAAGAGTCCAAAAAGTCAGTCTCTTGCAGAGGAGGTTAATGCTAAAGAATCTGTTGAGATAAAAGGTAGGGAAGATATGCCTGATACTTCTGAGAAAGCAAAGGCTCATAAATCTACTTTGGAGGCTGCCATTTCTAAGGTAATTGGTCTGATTTTATGTCCACAACCTAACATGTCAGGATATAATGTCCATACTGGGATTTTAGTCTTTATTTTTGTTTGGTCCGTTGTTGGTGGTCATGCTGTAGGGAAGCACTTACAGTTGCAAATGTATTATAGTTTAACAAGAGAGTTGTCAAGGGTATAGAGTATCTGATAGCAAATAAGTTGGTGGAGAATTATCCTGCTTCGGTTGCCCAATTTTTGAGAAATACTACTAGCTTGTACAAGGTAGATTTTCTTTTCTGCGTTAATTTCATTTTTAGTATAGAATAGTGTAACCCTTTGTGGTCTGCAGGCTATGATTGGAGATTGCTTGGACCAACACGATGAGTTTCCCCTTGCTGTCATGCATGCTTATGTAGATGCAATGAAGTTTTCAGGGATGAAGTTTGATACTGCAATCCGTGAATTCCTTAAGGGACTTTGACTTCCAAGTGAAGCTCAAAAGATAGATCGCATTATGGAAAAGTTTGCAGAACGGTATGAGGCATCTGCATATGTTTGTTTTTTCTATATACTAAATACATGTCTTATAACTGGAAACTTCCTCTCTTAAACATGCTCCACAGTTTTGTATGCATGAATATCTTTTCCCCATCCTTTCTTATTTCCAAGACTTACTCAACTCTTCAGATTGTTTCTTGTCTTTTAGTGTTGAAAGAAGGACCTACCCTTCCTAACATTTGGCTTGATTAAGCATCATTCCTATTTCACATTCTTCTTCATTTGTGGCTTGAAACTGTAGTCGTTACAATGAGATTTTCACTAGAATAGGTTTAACCCCACTAGGAAAGTTATAGCATGTGGGCTCAATTCGTATAGTATGTATAATTTATCTCGCCAGAATACAATTATCTTTTGTTAGTACTGAAGATTAGATTTATGGCAATTAGCATGGAATAGCAGTATCCATCCTTATATTGGTTGCTATTTTTCAGTATATTTGTGAATTTAAGGGCTTTCTTTCTTATTCTTTATTGTTCTTATTCGTGAATATAAGAGATTCATCCTTTGGTCAATAAATCATCAAATCTTTAAGAGCTAATATATATTATTATTAAACAAACTTATTCTTTATTGTTCTTTTCTTTGGTTGGTATGGGTAGGTATAATAAAACTATGTTAGTAGATGATATGGGAAGATTACTGACTCCTTTATTGATGGATATTGTCCATTTCTCTATGCAAGTTGTTTTATCAAAGGCAATCATGTGGTTTTGGTCTCATAGGTTTCAACCTGGTGTTGTCGTGTCATTAAGAGACTACTTTTTCAGAGGTAAGCTCATCAAATTATATTTTGTTTTTTATTTTTGAGAAATGTCAATATATCAAGTTTTTCCATTATCTTTGTTAAATTATTTGCAGCCAATCTGGTAGTTATTGTTTATTTGTTACTGCTAAGCAGCAGAGGCTGGTAGGGAGGTTAATGCTTCTCTTGACATTAGTTTTGCTTCTTTTCTGTTCTCTCTCTTATTGGTGATGCAGCAAACTCTCTTGTCTCTTAGTTTGTTTCTGTCGACAATTCTTGAAAGAGAGGATGAATTAAAAAAAATGCCTTTGATTAAATAAGTAATAATACAATAGTTTTACAAATTACATGTGTGGTGATGTTTAACCTTTTGAAAATATTTTATAATCTTATCATGCTAACATGGCAAAGTATTTATGTGAACATCATTAAAATTATTATTTATCCTCTTCCTTTAAAAAACCATTAGTCTTGTGTCAATTCCATTCATCTTTTCTTCCATGCTTTTCTTGGTGAAATATTTATGACTTATTAACTTTTCTATCAGCTAATGCTACAGATGGACTTTGCCTTTCACAGTTGTACCAACGGCTCTAGGAACAGCACTAGATGTTAACTTGAGCAATGCATCTCTTGTTTTCATCTCTGTTACTTTTGCCACAATGGTTAGTTGTTTTTCTCTGTAATTTTTATTTTTTGAACTTCCTTTTCATGTTGAACTGGTTGGTTATTGACTTAATCTTTCTTTTGTTTTGTAGTGTAAATCTACTGCTCCTATATTCCACCTCCTATTTGCTTTTGCATTCAGGTATTTACGTCTTCCTGAAATCAGGAGTTAGGGGATTAAACTCGTTTGGTAAACTAAGATTTTTGAATGCTATTCTGTCAATTACATGAATGATGTAACTACCTAGATCTCATCGGCTTCGGTTCTGCTACGCTATTTTCCCGGGGACTCATAAGTGAATGACTTGTCCTCTTTTGTTTTTGGATAAGAAATTATAAACTTTGTGTTAATATAAGAGATGAAAAAATTTGAGATAATGCTATGAACCTGATGTTTATGAAGACATATTGCGCTGGGTCGAGAATTGATTGTAGGCTATGGTTATGCTTATCTGGGTTACATCATGAGAAGATTCTTGCCAAAGTCCTTTAATAGAAAATTTCATGTTCAACGTTTGAAGTCTTCTAAATTTGTCAATTGAAGTCAAAGATAGTAAAAGGACAATAAGAATCCTATCCTATTTATGTGTTTTGATATGCTCTTTTGTCACTTGAAACTCCAGTTGCAAAGGAGGCAGATTTTGAATTTTGGTGTTTTCTTTTTGTCATGCTTGCTACTATCATGGCTGGGTTTTGTTGGTGTATGACCCAAATTCTTCTACAGGTACATCTACAGTCCCAATTTACATGATTGAATGAGTTTATATCCTATGAACCAAAGCTTAAATAAGTTTTATTATTAGATTATGTGATCTGACTTTATTTTACCTATTTTTTGTTTTCCTAATTTGGTGATGCACGATGAAATGAAAATGGACATAAAGAAAGAAGTTATGGTAGGTGTTGTTTCTCATGTTCTTTTTTATTTTAAGTTTCAGAAAATATTTCCTTCGATTAGATTTACATTTTCTCCTGTTAGTATCTGTTGTCTCCTTCTCTCTCTCTCTCTCTCTCTCTCTCTCTCTCTCTGTCTCTTTCTCTCTATCCATCTATCTATCTATCCATCCATCTATCTACTTATAACCTAACTTATTGCCATTGGCCTGGATTCTTTGGTGAATATTGCCTGTAATAATTCTTTCCTCCGTGTTTTGACTCAGATTTATTTTGTAATTTCTTAAGTTGTCTCTGAATTGTTTCTTTTCAGGTCTTAAAAATCCACTTACCTTGATGAGCTACCTGACCCCTGTGATGGCGGTGGTGACTGCTCTTCTTTCTCTTTTGTTGGATCCATGGCATGAATTCCAAGAGAACAATTATTTCAATAACTCATGGCATGTCACTCGAAGTTGCTTGCTGATGCTTTTTGGTGGAATGTTAGCCTTTTTCATGGTAAGAATTACGTTAAAACCCTTTTTTTCTTGCATGAAAGGGATGTGAGGAAGTTTTACAAAGTGGTTAAGACAACTATACATGCTTTTTCATGTTCTATCTATGAAAAGCTTGCATGTTAAGTACATATCTTCTTATCCAAGTCTTATTGTCACTAAATAAGTTAACCTATTTCTCTTGTTGCAGGTTTTGACAGAATATGTTCTTGTCTCAGTAACAAGTGCTGTCACAGTAACAATAGCAGGTGTTGTTAAGGAGACTATGACCATTCTGATAAACCTATTCACCAGACCATTAGCCTTAGTAATTGTGCAAAATGTTGCCCCTTCTATATTCTTTATTATTTTGACTAGCTTAATTTGTATGTGTGCAGTTCAGACTATTGTTGATAAAGTGTTGTTTTAATTGGTTTATATAATAACTTGTATGTTAGTGAAGTGCTTTGAATGTTGTAGTTCATGTGGGGCTTAATTTGAAAATTTTGATTTGAGAGCATCATTTGATTTTGTACTGTGTTTTGGCATTGACATAGCATCACTAGGGAAATGATTTTATACATTTGGTTCATTTTTTTGTTGATTTATACGTTTTGGGAGTTGATTTTCATTGAACTGCATGTAGCATTAAAAAAATTTCAGATATGAGCGTTTACAAATATATACAACATATTTACAAATATATACAGTATATGCAAAAAATATATACATATATAATAATGGGCGGAAGAGCCTTGTAAATTCATTGGTATTCGGCAAAATTAGGCGGCCAAAAAATGCCAAATATATATCCGAACATAAAATTCATACTTATCGTTCATAAAGTGACGAATATTGTCAAGTTCAAAAATTTTTTTACTGTTACAAAACCATATTTATCGTTCAAAAAGCGTCAAATATGACAAAATTAAAAAAGCTAACCGTTATAAAATATATTTATCGGGCAAAAAGCGATAAATATGTTTCAATTAAAAGATGTTACCATTACAAAAACTATACTTATCAGGCAAAAAGCGATAAATATGTTGAAATTCAAAAATGTAACTGTTACAACTTACCAAATTTGACAATAAAAAGTGACAAATATGGCATTTTTTTCTACAGTATTTATGTTATTATACTTGGCGCTTTTATGTGAGAAATATGGTTGTGAATATACTTGGCGTTTTGACTGACCGCCAAATAAACTATATTTGGCGGTGCCATTTGTATCGTTTTGTTGACCGCCAATTATATACTTATTTGGTGGTCAAAAGCCGTCAAATATGAGCGTTTTTCTTGTAGTGATTTATGGTTCCAAGAAGATATCTAAATATCCTCTTGGTAGCCTTAAGGTGAGATTCCTTTGGACAAGATTAAAATCTAGCATACATCCACATACTAAACATAATATCGGGTCTACTACCAGTTAAATACAAAAGAGACCAATCATACCTTGATATTTTGCTACCTCAACATCTTTTCCTTTCTCATCTTTGTCAAGCTTGGTTAAGGTACCTAAAGGTGTGTTATATGTTCTTGAATTATCCATGCCAAACTTCTTGAGAAGATCTCTTGTGTATTTGGCTTGATTTATGAAGATCCCATCTATTGATTGCTTGATTTGAAGTCCGAGGAAGAAATTTAATTCTTCCATTAAGCTCATTTCAAATTCTTGTTGCATACACCAGGAAAATTGCTCACACATAGAAACATTAGTAGCACCGAATATAATATCGTCAACATAGATTTGAACAATTAATAAATCGTCATTTTTGGTTTTAACAAAAAGAGTAGTATCAACTTTTTTCATTTCAAAACCGTTGTCAATGAGAAATTTGCTTAATCTATCATACCATGCTCTTGGTGCTTGTTTGAAGTCATAAAGTGCCTTTTCGAGTTTGAAAACATGGTTTGGAAAATCATGATTTTGAAAACCAAGAGGTTGCTCTACATATACTTCCTCCATAATTTAACCATTTAAAAATGCACTTTTGACATCCATTTGATATAATGTAAAATTTTTATAAATGCAAATGCACACAACATGCTAATGGATTCTAATTTAGCAACCGGTGCAAAGGTTTCCTCATAATCAATAACTTCTTCTTGATTGTATCCTTGAGCAACAAGTCTAGCTTTGTTTCTAATAATGGTGCCATTTTCATCTATGTTATTTCTAAAAATCCATTTAGTGTCTATAATAGAATGATTTTTGGGTCTAGGGACTACTTTCCAAACTTGATTTCTTTCAAATTGATTCAATTCTTCTTGCATAGCCAAAATCCAACTTTCATCATTTTTGGCTTCTTTAAAAGATTTTGGTTTAAATTGAGAGACAAATGCAAAATGATAACAAAAGTTCCTAAAAGAAGATCTAGTTCTTATGCCTTCTGATGGTTCGCCAATAATGAGATCTTTAGGGTGTGCTTTTACGTACCTCCATCCCGATAAACGCTGAAAAGACTTTACAAATACCAGACTCTAGAAGGCTCAACAACACCGCTATGACATACAACTCTTTAGGAAATCCACTCCCTCGACACCTGTGAGAGGAAGAATGAGAAGAAAGTTGTCAAAAACTGATCGAGTAAATATTATCTAAGGTCTAATTTCTCAAATTTGAACAGCAGCAAAGATGAGCTATTCGTCACAGAGCTTTAGAAATTTTGGCGTGAAATTTACTACCAGGATCTCTTTATAACTTTAAGAAATCTAACCAACAAAACTATCTATAATTCACAGACATTTCATAAAGTTTTTTGGTTTGAGTATGCGAGAGTGATACCCTATAAACAAAGACTAATTTTATAGTTTGATTAGCTGCAGAAGCAGCAGCAAAAGTCACAATTTCTATGACTTCATCATGCACATTTATAGGTAATTCAGTTTTCTAGAATCTTGGGATTAGCTAAAAGGACAAAGCAAACCCATCTACGTACAACTGTTCTGCAACTCTCAGCACAATATCAAAACTCTTATAATTAAGGAGAAATTATACCAAGGCAATAAAGTATCTCCATGAAATTTGTAAGCTGCATCGAACACAATGCGTCCTCAAATCATTTTCAACCAATGCAACCGAAATTCATGGCAAAAAGAGATACCAACATGTTGGCTACAAGTGGGCATAAAATGGAAAGAATCTCAATAAGTAAACTGATCACCCAAAAGACTGAGATTGATAACTGAATCAAATTTGACTCCAAAAGGAAATGCAATGAATAAAAAGACCCTCCGGTTAGAAGGAATCAAAGAAGATGAGAAGTAAAACCAAATAAGGACACACTTTTCCCAAACAGTTTTCTTCAAGGTCCATGGAGGCAACTTTAGAACATAACTATTAAGGACTTGTTTCCTTCAAAAATAGGTCCTTGAAACACAACTACAGATTTTATTTTCATCCCTTAGAAGAATATTAAGGTCAATCAATCCCAAGAAATTAACAACTAGATCTAACACATTCATATTCTCACGGATTTCCGCTTTAAATGATTTCCAAGAGATTAAAACTTCGTTTACATCTTGGAACAAATGTAAGGAAAAGATGCAAAATGCTATAACTGATTAGAAGGGAACCCAATTTTCGTAGTGATTCTCCTTCATTATTTTTGAGATCCCAACATAACCCAACTATCTCCAAGGATTGCTGGTTGCTCCTCCTGTGACACTGTCAAGGTTAAGGATGCAAGGATCGGTACTAGAATTTCATTCAAGCTTGGAATGTATCTACTAGATTGTGGCCACTGACTAACAGCCTGCAAATCTCAGGCAGCCTCCGTAATTACACTTTAACCTAAGAATGAATATAAATCAGGTCAAGAGAGCTAAGTTCTCATGATAAACTTTTAAGATGACATGTAACCATCTTCCATAAGAAAGGCTTACAATGTTGAATTTGTTTATTCATCCATTCAAAGACTTACAAATATCTTCTTCCTTGTCAAAGCAATCTTCCTTTTCCCTCTTTCGGTCTAAACAGAACTCAAAAGGCCATTTCCATACAAGAGGTTTTTCCACTGGCTTACCTTACACCATCTAGTAGTCATTATACTGTTTTTAAAACATTTTAATAAGGTAGACAACATTACAACTACCAGGAGAAAGATTTTTTCTCTTTCCTTTTTTCTTTTTAACGGTTTTTATGCTAAACACCGAATCTAATATCTTCTATAGCCGAAGAAAGCCAAAATTCTTCTTAATGCTAATGAAAGTAAATTTAAGGAATAATAGTGTTTCTCTAAACTTGTTGAATGAGCATTAATGCTCAGTTCTCTTCTATTTACTTCAGTCAAAATTATTCTTATCAAATAGCTAGCAACAAAAAAACCTGAAGACCAACAACCAAATTGAATGGACATGTCTAGTTTGTAATTGGCTAACCTAAAACCAAAATCCAGGTGAAATAGTTCCACCTCTTTTCCTTTATCAAAAAGATAATCAAAAAGGAAAACTCAACAATTACTGATCTAAACCTAATTATAAGAATAAATAGGAACATCTAAACTTTAAGTTGTAATGTGTGGGTAGAAAAAGATATTAATTCAGCAAAATGAATGACAGACACTAAACCATTGGAGCGAAAATAATAAATAATAAAATAAAGAGTAATACAATAGAAAAAATTGATAAAAACATTTTGTGGAAAATTAAGTTTTAGGGATGTACCAAAACTGAAACCATAAGTAGCCATCAAAGCTTTATTGACAATGATAATCCCAACAGACGTGACAACATTGAACATCCATGAGGCTGCATCTAAGGTTGCCTTCCGGTCAGCCTTGTTTGCAGAAGACATTTTTCTTTTATAGCTTCCAATCTACCAACACAACCCCTACTACTCAATCTTCATGCAAACAAATGCTACACTCTAATGCAAAATCCAGTCGTACTACCCAGACTAAAAGATCAACTGAAAACACAATATTCAAACAACAAATCAGAATTAATAGCTCTTCCCAACAACATAAACAGTAAGTTCTTTCCCTCGTTCAAAAAAAAATCAGGATACAATCAATTAGCATAATATTTTCCACACGATCTCTCATCAGTTACACACAAAATGTCAACTTACCACTCAACTCTAATGCTTAAGTTAGCGAGTAAGACCTTTCCAAATCCAAAAATCTTAAGCAACAAGACAAGGCTAGCACAAAACTACTTGTTAGACTATGCAGAATATGCTCAAAATACCAACCAAGAATTTCACTCCGTTTAACAATAATTCCACTTAACCAATCACGGACTACAGCACCAAGAAGCACAAACAAAGCAGGATTAGAAACTAATTCCTCCTCCTAACACACACGTGAGGAATAAAAGTGAGCAGAATTCTCTCTGAATCTTACCAATTCTAGGGTTTGATCACTTCATTAAGATTCAAAACTCCTCTCCAATTCTAAAGATCACACAAATCCTCATAAAAGACGCTAAATTGCCACAACAAGCAGTAAAGAAATCAAAGCAAAATTATGCCATTGCCACACAGATCCATCACTCCTCTACACTTCACAACACAACTATAGCAACGAAATCTCAAATTCAAAAAAAAAAACAAAAAATGATATCACAATTAACAATCAATAACAATCAGCAATCAACAATTAACAATTAAAATCCTAAACATGCCACTTCATCATCCACAAGCTCTTCAAACTCTTTTCTTCAAAAAAACAAAAAAGAAAAAAGAAATGGAAAATAAAAAATTATTTTCTGGAGAAACAAACAGAAAATAACAAAAACACTGACGGACTGACCTCGAAAGAAATGAAGAGAAAGAATTCAAATTGAATTAGAGTGGAGAGCAATCAGAGAGAGAAGAGCAGAGAGAAAGGAATAATAATAATAAATAGAAAAAATAGAAAAAAAATTCTCTTTGTAATTTAAGATTGAAGAGTTTTGTTGTCGCCATTAAAAAGGATGAAAAAGAGACGTAGACTGTGAAAAACATAACTTTATTACAAACTGTATGCCCTAAAAATAAATAGCTAAAGCAACAATGAGCAGCTAAGACAACAAATTTTAATTCCTATTACTTAGGTTTTTAATCTTTTGCCTATATGCCCTGAAAATAAACAACTAAAGCAACAATGAGCAGCTAAGACAAAAAATTTTAATTCCTATTACTTAGGTTCTTAATCTTTGTGCCAAATGGTGAATCAGTTTCATATTTATAAAACTAACAAACCTCAAGTGGTAAAACCAGGCAAGCCGTATAAGCTTATTAGAGTAGAAACAAACATTATCAAACTGGAACTTTGAGGCACTCAAAATTCGTATTATCAAATCCTGCTACTTGATCACAGCAGTTATAATTGAGCTTTTTTTATTATTTTTATAAACAAACTTCAGAAAAATTCCACTAAATATGTTAACGAAAACAAACTTTAGAAAATTCCAGGCTCAAGACACACAGAGATTACCTTGAGCTGAGCAACTTCTTTTTGAATTTCCTTGAATGAAATTTTCTCATATATCCTCTGCTTCTCAATATCATCAAATTTAAGAGTAGATGTTGCAACAAGAGGAGGCAACTCAGACAAGATATCAATAACATGCTATGAAAGACATTTAATTCAAAAACAATGACAAATAATTGAAAGGAATTTAGACGGTTTTATTTATGATGGCTGCCTAATCATAAATCAGAAGCGAACCTTTCTCAAAAAACTCGGAGATATCATTCCATAACTGAGGTTCTTTAGAACCTGGAATTTCCACTTGATGGAATTTGTGCAGTTGTTTTGCAATTTCAATAGCAAGCTTTGGATTTCTCATGTCTGCCAAGGAATGAGAATGGATTAAAACCATGTCAGTAGAAAGGTACGAGGTCATTGACAAACTTGAATTTAAATACTTGAATTGCATGAGAACAATTTTTGTGTTCTAGTTCTTATTCAGTCAATTGAAATAAGACACTTATAATTAGATGAGGAAGTTAGTAAAAGGTTTCTAAATAAAATTGAAGGCAAGTTCCATAAGAACTATACAATTAAGAGGAATATTAAGCTCTCAAAAAGAAAGCAAAAGCACCGAACAGTAAGGGTTGATTTTATTTATAGATGAAATTGCAAGAAGGCTGTAGCTAGTTTAGATGTTTCCTCCTATAAACCATTGAAAGCCTATGATGCATTCGAAACTAGCAAGTATACTAGTCGCACAAGTAATAAAGTGATGAGTAAGATATCGTTCCCC